>JAWDGP010007259.1:0-40000 GCA_033675545.1 Elysia crispata | reverse complement strand
AATAAAGAAAAATTTTCAGAGACCATAGACTAGCTAAAGAGGGTCAGGCTGGCAGTTTATCTGTGACTGGTCTTCTTGGCACACTCTTTACCAGGCAGACCCAGTATCAGTGAGAAACAAGAGAAACTGGTAGGACAGGCAAGTTAAAAGAAATAAAATCTCAAGAAAACCATGGAGAAGTATAAAGTTATCATAGAATTCGTATGATTCATCCAGAAGATTTTTATGCAGCGGTATCTGTTTCCGAAACTCAAGCAATCATACCTGAAAAATGTCAACAAACAGAAGGTCATTACTTGTGACTGCAGTTTTACACAATTTTTGAAGCGAGAATCTAGAGTAAGTTTGCAAGCATCTTGGTCATGACGCAAGGTATTGGTAAACGTAGCAACAAGAGGGGTGACCATATCTAAACTAAGGCTTAAAATAAGTCGATTTTGTGCCTGTAGAAGAATCCGCCCTACAGGCCTGATGCAAGTCCTGGCACAATGACAGAGCGGCACGCGAACACTGGCCTATGACGTCCTGAATAAATGTCATTAAAGTCTGTCACCGATGTACACTGATATCGGCTGAGTGAACCTGGAGTTCTGAGCCGGGGTGACAAGATAAGTAGTGATATTTGATGGGTGTTTATAATTTGTAAAGAGGTTTTTAACCTCTTCTCTGCCTAAATCTGTAATGTAGATTGCTGATGACTGGTCAAAGAGTAAAGTTAACTTCTCACGAATAAGGTCCCCGAAGCTTTCTTCGCTTTACAGAAAAGACGAAAAATACTGTACATCATTCTCCACATAGTCATGATCGCTCCCTAGCATTGATTTTCATAACTGAAACTATAGATCTAAATGACCAGATGACTTCGGCTGATTATTAACAAGTCCTGGCGAGGAGGTTAAATTCTGGAGCCTAGAGGTATAGACAATGTGATCGCCTCGAGAAAAAGAGACATACTATTCAGTGGAATTTTGCTGTAAAGTTTTAAGTTGTAAAGCCTCCCACAATTACAGTCTAAATTTAAGAACTGATTTGCGAAAGGAAACCTCGAACTTCTCCAGAGCAACAATAAAAAACAAGTATGTTTAGCAAATTGCTGGCTTCAAGCCTCAGTCTGGTATTCTATCGTGGAGTGTGGTTTTAGCGAGCGAAGCAAAGACTTTATTTTCTCCTAGGTGCCAGAGGTCTTAAACCACGATTTTCAAACAGCCTCTTTAGCCTGATGTTGCTCTCCCTTGTGTTTTGAAACAAACCCGAGCCTCAGGGCTACCAGAAACTCTGATTGTACCATGGTTTCATTGAAACTACAACGGAACTATGGATGTATGTATGCTTTCTCCGTCAGAGTCTGGGGACTGAGGATTGCAATTTTTTTTGGTTGTTTTTTAATCTATAACTTAAAATTTAAGTATTACGACATGTTTAGTAATCCTTTGATAAGTAAATTTGACTTTGTCAGAAGCGAAGTAACGAGATGGATGTGTATGATGTGGCGTGGGCCAGACTCAGCCTAGAAGAAAGCGACGCTACTAATACATGTAAAAATTTACACAATAAAACTAAGTCCTGCACCAAACATCCTGATGAAATCTGAAGCACATGAGCTTTAAGTCAAGATCAATAACTGAGATGAAAGAAAACAGTCATAGCTAGACATAAAAAAACATCCAATACAGACGAAAACAACAAAAAAGTAAACCCAAGAAAGTCAAGAAAAGATCAGTGCGAGACACGTCCGGCATGTAGAGCGGTCAGCCCTAGAGTGAGCAGTCGCCGGTCCAGCGCTGTCTCTCGTGTGGGTGAAGTATCAGAAACGGAAGTAGAAAGTTCGAAGAGAAACCACATTGGTGAGATTGCAGAAATTGCCAATGGTCTTATCCGTGTCAACGAGGGAATCACTTCCCGAATTTCTAGATTTATTTTCTGTGTATTGGCAGCTGTAAAGTACTTCTCCAGCACCATTTTTTTTCCATCTCTCTTTATATGTGGATGCACATTCCATTGTTAATAATAACGTTGTAATTGTTGCTTATATCTAAATGTTCATTCAATAAAAAAAAAACATTCAGATCTTCTAGAGCATTACCTCTTGTTCGTCATCCTCACCACCGAATTAACATTTTCTCTAAGAGGGGTTAAATCTCTTTTTTGTGAGAAAGGTGAAAAGAGAGAAAAAGAGAGAGAGAGAGGGAGAGAAAAAGAGAGAGAGAGAGAAAAGAGAGAGAGATAGAGAGAGATAAAGAGACAGAGATACACATTATTTAACACTGGTATACAAGTGAGCTTGTGGCTTCACACAATACACAGTCGCTACTGGCCGAGGGGCTCAGGGCACTATGGTTATCAGGTACACTTCCTGCACTGGCGCTAGGTAATCAACAAAATTAGATTTCTTTTAGGTTTGCAGTGTTCTTCGGGTATCTGGATTACACTTGAAGAGTCCACTTTCATTAATATGTGAATAAAAAAAAGGTCAAAGTTCATGAATCACACAAGCCTGACCATATTCTGATGCTATAAAAAGTAAAAAGAAAACAAAAAACAAATAAATAAACGGCGTAAAACATATTTTAGGATTGAAAATTAATCAGTTTGAGAGTTTAAATGAAAGTGTGGATCAAGCAAATAACTTACTTTGAAGGACATCTTAATTGCCAAACTTCAATAAAAATTAATGTTTTAGATGACCAAAGCCGTTTTTCCCTGGACAGTTCACTTTTAATGTCATCTATGTTTTCATCCTCTGTGAAAGTGAAGGGCTTGATAGATTCTAAGGTGTCTGAACCTGTGGTGTGAAAACGAAAAGCTGTTTCCTCTTTTTTTATTCTTTTATCTCGTAGATTCCTCTAAAACAACTGGAAACACTGCTGCCAGCATTTTGAAATTTCCCTTATCTATAGACATACAGTAAGTACTGAAAAATGTTTATCCTTTGTGTAAATTGTTGTGGTTAATCTAAGGTAGTAGTACTGTTCCGACTCAACTTTTCAGTATAAGTTCTCTTTGGCAGCGGTCTTCTGTTCCATGTGAGTATTAATGTATTTAAAGTGCTCTCGTCTTAATATAAGAAAAAAAAAACAGATATAGATCATTACGTAATTGGGAACCTTTGAAACAACAGATGTAGAAATTTACGTTCTGATCTATTAACACAATATTATATGACATAAGAACAGAGAGAGAGAGAGAGAGAGAGAGAGAGAGAGAGAGAGAGAGAGAGAGAGAGAGAGAGAGAGAGAGAGAGAGTTTGCTCATCATAAGAGTACTTTTCATCATTATCATGACTGAGATTTACACTTCATTTTGTTCTTTCAATCATTTTACGCCTTCTCTGAATTTCTAAAGTTATTTCGACAAAAGCTTGATTTTAGTTGAGAACAAATAAAGCAACGTATTATAAAAATTTATATTGGTACATAAAACAGCATGCCCGATATTTGCATAAGTGGCTAAGTGACTTTCACGACAAGGTATAAGACAAAAAAATACACTAGTCTATAATTATTCAGATAAAAAAATCTGTAAGGCAACCTAAGAAAACATTGATTAGTCTCAGAGAATTTTAATAGCAGTACCTTAAGCCCATCAGTAATATAAAAGAAAAAATTAAAAAGACATTGATTGAATGTGCAAAAATGTGCAATATGTGAACTCACCATAGACTTCCAGCTTGTCACAGACAGTCGTTGTGCCACTAGGACATATCTCACATGTCCACTTGACCTCCATGTTGAAGGGGTCAGTCCTGGACACGCTGTTGATGGTCAGTGTGGACCTAGGATTAACTGAGATGCTGCTGTCAGCGCCAAAACATCCTTGATCGCGGGTACATCGGGCAGCCTCTTCACCACCAGCTCTCCAAGAAAGTAAGTCGTTACTAGTGCATCCTTCTGTGTTGACATTACAGCTCAAGGTTGTTGGCTGACCTTCTCTCACAGGACTACATGCTGGGTCGACTGGAGTGAGAAAGCTCATTTTAAATATGAATCTTAGAACAAAAATCATCTACTTACCTTTAAAATTTTTCAAACAAAAGTAAACTCAGGAAAGAAAAAAATCACAATATGCACCATAATCATGTTAAATCACTATAAACATAACATACAAAACGCATCATTAACAAATTTAATGTAAAGACTACTACTACTACTACTACTACTACTACTACTACTACTACTACTACTACTACTACTACTACTACTACTACTACTACTACTACTACTACTACTACTACTACTACTACTACTACTACTAAAACTACTACTACTACTACTACTACTACTACTACTACCACTACCACTACCACTACCACTACCACTACCACTACCACTACCACTACCACTACCACTACCATTTCAATCCAACATTATTCTTATTAGAACTCTTGCTCAATTAAGTTTACGTGCATTTATTTAGATTTAAGCAAAATTCATCAATTATGCGCACTGGCTTAGATCTAATCTCTGTGATAAACATTTAATATTAAACAGCGATGCCGGTATGAAGTTATACTCACTACCAGTAACAAAGGGATGTCTGTTCTAATTTCAGTATACTCAGTGTCAAAGGTTCGGGCTCAGAGTGCGAACTTTTGACTAGAGCTTTTTTTTTTTTTTTCTTCACGCAATACGGGCTCTCGAATCCAGATGTGGAGCTCCGAAACCTGCTCTACATAATTATACAGGTTTATCGAACCAAGATTTTTTAAAGATTACCGATCAGAGAAATAGGAATCTCCTAGCTGTCCACATTAATGGATGGATGAATACATAAATCATTCTAAATTTACCTCGTATCATCGCTCACACAATGACAACTACGTTGGATAAAAATCTTCTCAACTTACAAATACGATATCATAGGAACCTCAAGTAAACTAAACAACCTTTCACTATATAAAACAATATATGTAATATAATTTCAAAGGCAGGCATAGAATCAAAGTAAACCTTATCAGTGTCAAACATCGAAACTGACATCATGGGAGAGTCTCCCCTGATGCAAAACTATCGTTTACATGATGTTTGAAGACATTTATCTCCTGTAACCGCGTCACCATTAGCGCCTGTGATGTGATAGCATCAGTACCGAGACCACCACAGAAGCTACAAAAAAATCAACAAACTGTGTAAAACGACCATCACAATAGAGGCGAACCCTCTCTAAGCCCTCACCTACAACTCGCCTCAGAAAATGCATTGCGAAACAGCTCAGTGCCTAACTATAATGGTGCTTTTGTTTATCCGGTGAGATCTAAGTTTCTCTGTCTGACAGCGTTTTCTCACTTTCAAGAAATATGGATGAATTACGCCCTAAAGCATATCAGTTTCCCCTGCCATGATACTTGGGGTAGTTGCGCGTTCACAAAAGAATACGGATAGCATGCAATCCTGAAAGAATGCAGAGTAAAAGTACTAAAACTCGTCCGTTTACATATACATGTATAGATCAAAAAGATTTAACTAGGTTCTACTGCCACTACTACTACTACATGTACGAAGGGTATTTTCAAAAGGCCAACGTTTATCAACCATAATTTTTTAGCCTGATCACAATATGAGCTTAAAAAAACACATACTTTTGTTGTTTACGATTAGGGGAACACAGCTGTAGAAGAGATACAGGTCATTCAACATCTTAGTCTGAGCACAGAGAAAAAATAACTAAATCAGTAAGATAAAAAGCTCCACAATCCTGTCTCTGTGTACTGTCACATTTGTTATATTTCAGAGGCAAGGGAAGGGGGCGTGATCAAAATTTGTTCTGAGGGGAGGTTCACATTCCTCTAAGCCTGATTTGAGGTTGGCAGGTGTGGTAACATATTCATTGCCCGCTTTGGAAACGTTTAATTCCATAGGTGCTCTGTTAAAATCATCATTTTCTATTATTAAACATGTCTTTGGAAATTCTCTGTCGATTATCCTCGCGCAGTGGAAACCGACTTTAGATTTTCTTTCAAAATCCCAGGTAGGAAATTTTAGGCTGAGATATTGCTGGACTCCCTGTTTATCGTATAAGCTTCAGTCCCAAAAAACCACTCAAAGAGTGGGTATATGTTTGTGCTCAGTAGCCTCGTGTACGTACATGCACTTGATTCTAATTGGCTTTAACTTTTCTTCCTAAATGACTTAATCCCGTCCCTCCACCTAGTTCACTTGTAGCTGTTGTTTTAATCGAAGGTCTATGACAGGTATTCTTTTGATATAAGCATATTATATATTTGCAGTTTATTTGAAGTTCCTTGCTTTACTGGTAACGAAGTTATGAACAAGTAAAGTGACATCTACATTAGTTTACCCACTGGCTGAGTCAGGGGCGTGGCACTTGGCCCGTCAGTTGAAACAACCAATCTAAGCCGAAGAATCAGAGCATTAGTGCAATAAAGTAAAAGCTTTAGACCTAATGATCCTCATTGGCTTATTTACATCTATGTGACATCATACGCTCAGTTGGGCCTCCCTGTAAGGGCACATTATATCTTCTCAAGAAATAAAAGTAATAAACCCACTCGAGGTAGGGGCCAAAAATTTGCATGACAAACGATACATGGTGATCCGTTGATATTTGAAAATAATTATGCTAAAGTCAATTTTAAATTCAATTTCAAGACTCTTTGTATGACATGTACTGTCGATGAGATGCGACGAGGTATGAGCCATGTGTATGTATTATGCAGCGGATGCTATTTTAAAGAATCCTTAAGAAACTAAGTTCATATACTTTAAATATATTTTCTCCAGGAAATATGTCAAGCCCGGCATCAAAAGTGTTCAAGCAGCCTTAAGTTACCTCAAACTGATCAGTCAAGAGGTTTTGAAACTTTGAGAAAAGAGGAAATATACCAAAAAAATGTAGAAAATACAAACGAGGGTGTTGGTATCGACTTAATAAGAGAAAGAAAACAAGGGGACTCAAATGTTGTAAGAGTTTCTTTAGTGAGAAAATAATTTGTAAACATTAAAATTATTTTTGTACTCATGGAGCTAGTCTCAAACCAGAAACACTTAAATTCACTAAAAATTCACCCAGTCCCATGTTCTGAGGAATTTCAGCGTGGAATTCTAAACAGGTTCAGGGGTGATCCGGCGGGTCATTTGTGCAGAGACGATAAAGTGATGTTATTAGTCGGTCAAAAGGCATCGGAAAAGTCAAAAAGGGAAGAGAGAAGGGTCATCATGACTGACATGCGTCTGCTGGCCAATCTAATTTTGCGAATGCGAGTTGTTGCTCTGCAGCCAACATTGAAAGGAGAAGATTTAGTTGATAGGAATCACTTTGATTCTCTCACTGAAGCAATCCAGAGTCTAAGCAAGAATGAGGATTATAGAGAAGAAATGTGAGCATTGAAATTGACGCTTAGATACACTTTAAAAAAGGTGATTAAGAAAATGAAGGGATATTATACGCAAAAGAACAACATGGAAAGGGCAAGTGAAGTTGGGCTTATTCAGCCAGTCTTAGATTTCAACTGGGAATTTATATATTATAAAGCGCATCTGGCATATGAGCAAAGAAGAAATTCATTTCTGAAACCCAAGGATATGCCATTAGAAGATAATGTGAAATAAAATTAGGAATTATTTTTTGTCTGACATGCACTCAGCATAGGAAGAAGTTTTCAAATTTTGGGACAAACATGACTTTGTGAAATTAACAAACTTGATTGTGAGCAGGTAAACACTTTAAATGCTAGAAGGGGTGGAGATCCTGCCAGGCTCACCCTGTCAGAAACCTGATTGTGAGCAGGTTAACACTTTGCAATGCTAGAAGGGGTGAAGAACCTGCCAGGCTCACACTGTCAGAAATTTGATTGTGAACAGGTTAACACTTTGCAATGCTAGAAGGGGTAAAGAACCTGCCAGGCTCACACTTTCAAAAACCTGATTGTGAGCAGGTTAACACTTTGCAATGCTAGAAGAAGTGAAGAACCTGCCAGGCTCACACTGTCAGAAACTTGATTATGAGCAGATTAACACTTTGCAATCCTAGAAGGGGTGAAGAACCTGCCAGGCTCAAACTGTCAGAAACCTGCTTGTGAGCAGGTTAACAATTTGCAATGCTAGAAGGAGTGAAGAACCTGCCAGGCTCACACTGTCAGAAACCTGATTGTGAGCAGGTTAACACTTTGCAATGCTAGAATCGGTGGAGAACCTGCCAGCCTCACACTGTCAGAAACCTGATTGTGAGCAGTTTAACACTTTGCAATGCTAGAAGGGGTGGACAAAATGCCAGGCTCACACTGTTAAAATCCTGATTGTGAGCAGGTTAACACTTTGCAATACTAGAAGGGGTGGAGAACTCGCCAGGCTCACACTGTCAGAAACATGATTGTGAGCAGGTTAACACTTTGCAATACTAAAAGGGGTGGAGAACCTGTCAGGCTCACACTGTCAGAAACCTGATAGTGAGCAGGTTACCACTTTACAATACTAGAAGGGTTGAAGAACCTGCCAGGCTCACACTGTCAAAAACCTGATTGTGAGCAGATTAACACTTTGCAATGCTAGAAGGGGTGAAGAACCTGCCAGGCTCAAACTGTCAGAAACCTGATTGTGAGCAGGTTAACACTTTGCAATGCTAGAAGGGGTGGAGAACCTGCCAGCCTCACACTGTCAGAAACCTGATAGTGAGCAGGTTAACACTTTGCAATGCTAGAAGGGGTGAAGAACCTGCTAGGCTCACACTGTCAGAAACCTGATTGTGCGCAGGTTAACACTTTGCAATGCTAGAAGGGGTGGAGAACCTGCCAGGCTCACACTGTCAGAAACCTTATTGTGAGCAGGTTAACACTTTGCAATGCTAGAAGGGGTGGAGAACCAGCCAGGCTCACACTGTCAGAAACCTGATTGTGAGCAGGTTAACACTTTGCAATGCTAGAAGGGGTGGAAAACCCGCCAGGCTCACACTGTGACAAACCTGATTGTGAGCAGGTTAACACTTTGCAATGCTAGAAGGGGTGGAGAACCTGCCAGGTTCACACTGTCAGAAACCTAATTGTAATCAGGTTAACAATTTGCAATGCTAGAAGGGGTGGAGAACCCGCCAGGCTCACACTGTCAGAAACCTGATTGTGAGCAGGTTAACACTTTGCAATACTAGAAATGAGGAACCTGCCAGGCTCACACTGTCAAAAACCTGATTGTGAGCAGGTTAACACTTTACAATGCTAGAAGGGGTGAAGTACCTCCCAGGCTCACACTGTCAAAAACCTGATTGTGAGCAGATTAACAATTTGCAATGCTAGAAGGGGTGGAGAACCTGCCAGGGTCACACTGTCAAAAAACCTGATTGTGAGCAGGTTAACCATTTACAATGCTAGAAGGGATGAAGAACCTGCCAGGCTCACACTGTCAAAAACCTGTTTGTGAGCAGATTAACACTTTGCAATGCTAGAAGGGGTGGAGAACCTGCCAGGCTCACACTGTCAGAAACCTGATTGTGAGCAGGTTAACACTTTGCAATGCTAGAAGGGGTGAAGAACCCGCCAGGCTCACACTGTCAGAAACCTGATTGTGAGCAGGTTAACACTTTGCAATGCTAGAAGAGGTGAAGAACCTGCCAGGCTCACACTGTCAGAAACCTGATTGTGAGCAGGTTAACACTTTGCAATGCTAGAAGGGGTGAAGAACCTGCCAGGCTCACACTGTCAAAAACCTGATTGTGAGCAGGTTAACACTTTGCAATGCTAGAAGAAGTGAAGAACCTGCCAGGCTCACACTGTCAGAAACTTGATTGTGAGCAGATTAACACTTTGCAATCCTAGAAGGGGTGAAGAACCTGCCAGGCTCACACTGTCAGAAACCTGCTTGTGAGCAGGTTAACACTCTGCAATGCTAGAAGGGGTGAAGAACCTGCCAGGCTCACACTGTCAAAAACCTGATTGTGAGCAGGTTAACACTTTGCAATGCTAGAATATTTGTAGAACCTGCCAGGCTCACACTGTCAGAAACCTGATTGTGAGCAGTTTAACACTTTGCAATGCTAGAAGGGGTGGACAAAATGCCAGGCTCACACTGTTAAAATCCTGATTGTGAGCAGGTTAACACTTTGCAATACTAGAAGGGGTGGAGAACTCGCCAGGCTCACACTGTCAGAAACATGATTGTGAGCAGGTTAACACTTTGCAATACTAAAAGGGGTGGAGAACCTGTCAGGCTCACACTGTCAGAAACCTGATAGTGAGCAGGTTACCACTTTACAATACTAGAAGGGTTGAAGAACCTGCCAGGCTCACACTGTCAAAAACCTGATTGTGAGCAGATTAACACTTTGCAATGCTAGAAGGGGTGAAGAACCTGCCAGGCTCAAACTGTCAGAAACCTGATTGTGAGCAGGTTAACACTTTGCAATGCTAGAAGGGGTGGAGAACCTGCCAGCCTCACACTGTCAGAAACCTGATAGTGAGCAGGTTAACACTTTGCAATGCTAGAAGGGGTGAAGAACCTGCTAGCCTCACATTGTCAGAAACCTGATTGTGAGCAGGTTAACACTTTGCAATGCTAGAAGGGGTGGAGAACCTGCTAGCCTCACATTGTCAGAAACCTGATTGTGAGCAGGTTAACACTTTGCAATGCTAGAAGGGGTGGAGAACCTGCCAGGCTCACACTGTCAGAAACCTGATTGTGAGCAGGTTAACACTTTGCAATGCTAGAAGGGGTGGAGAACCTGCCAGGCTCACACTGTGACAAACCTGATTGTGAGCAGGTTAACACTTTGCAATGCTAGAAGGGGTGGAGAACCTGCCAGGTTCACACTGTCAGAAAACTAATTGTAATCAGGTTAACAATTTGCAATGCTAGAAGGGGTGGAGAACCCGCCAGGCTCACACTGTCAGAAACCTGATTGTGAGCAGGTTAACACTTTGCAATACTAGAAATGAGGAACCAGCCAGGCTCACACTGTCAGAAACCTGATTGTGAGCAGGTTAACACTTTCCAATGCTAGAAGGGGTGAAGTACCTCCCAGGCTCACACTGTCAAAAACCTGATTGTGAGCAGATTAACACTTTGCAATGGTAGAAAGGGTGGAGAAACTGCCAGGCTCACACTGTCAGAAACCTGATTGTGAGCATGTTAACCATTTACAATGCTAGAAGGGATGAAGAACCTGCCAGGCTCACACTGTCAAAACCCTGTTTGTAAGCAGATTAACACTTTGCAATGCTAGAAGGGGTGGAGAACCTGCCAGGCTCACACTGTCAGAAACCTGATTTTGAGCAGGTTAACACTTTGCAATGGTAGAAGGGGTGAACAACCCGCTAGGCTCACACTGTCAGAAACCTGATTGTGAGCAGGTCAACACTTTGCAATGGTAGAAGGGGTGAACAACCCGCTAGGCTCACACTGTCAGAAACCTGATTGTGAGCAGGTCAACACTTTGTATTGCTAGAAGGGGTGAAGAACCTGCCAGGCTCACACTGTCAGAAATTTGATTGTGAACAGGTTAACACTTTGCAATGCTAGAAGGGGTAAAGAACCTGCCAGGCTCACACTGTCAAAAACCTGATTGTGAGCAGGTTAACACTTTGCAATGCTAGAAGAAGTGAAGAACCTGCCAGGCTCACACTGTCAGAAACTTGATTGTGAACAGATTAACACTTTGCAATCCTAGAAGGGGTGAAGAACCTGCCAGGCTCAAACTGTCAGAAACCTGCTTGTGAGCAGGTTAACAATTTGCAATGCTAGAAGGAGTGAAGAACCTGCCAGGCTCACACTGTCAGAAACCTGATTGTGAGCAGGTTAACACTTTGCAATGCTAGAATCGGTGGAGAACCTGCCAGCCTCACACTGTCAGAAACCTGATTGTGAGCAGTTTAACACTTTGCAATGCTAGAAGGGGTGGACAAAATGCTAGGCTCACACTGTTAAAATCCTGATTGTGAGCAGGTTAACACTTTGCAATACTAGAAGGGGTGGAGAACTCGCCAGGCTCACACTGTCAGAAACATGATTGTGAGCAGGTTAACACTTTGCAATACTAAAAGGGGTGGAGAACCTGTCAGGCTCACACTGTCAGAAACCTGATAGTGAGCAGGTTACCACTTTACAATACTAGAAGGGTTGAAGAACCTGCCAGGCTCACACTGTCAAAAACCTGATTGTGAGCAGATTAACACTTTGCAATGCTAGAAGGGGTGAAGAACCTGCCAGGCTCAAACTGTCAGAAACCTGATTGTGAGCAGGTTAACACTTTGCAATGCTAGAAGGGGTGGAGAACCTGCCAGCCTCACACTGTCAGAAAGCTGATAGTGAGCAGGTTAACACTTTGCAATGCTAGAAGGGGTGAAGAACCTGCTAGGCTCACACTGTCAGAAACCTGATTGTGAGCAGGTTAACACTTTGCAATGCTAGAAGGGGTGGAGAACCTGCCAGGCTCACACTGTCAGAAACCTTATTGTGAGCAGGTTAACACTTTGCAATGCTAGAAGGGGTGGAGAACCAGCCAGGCTCACACTGTCAGAAACCTGATTGTGAGCAGGTTAACACTTTGCAATGCTAGAAGGGGTGGATAACCAGCCAGGCTCACACTGTGACAAACCTGATTGTGAGCAGGTTAACACTTTGCAATGCTAGAAGGGGTGGAGAACCTGCCAGGTTCACACTGTCAGAAACCTAATTGTAATCAGGTTAACAATTTGCAATGCTAGAAGGGGTGGAGAACCCGCCAGGCTCACACTGTCAGAAACCTGATTGTGAGCAGGTTAACACTTTGCAATACTAGAAATGAGGAACCTGCCAGGCTCACACTGTCAAAAACCTGATTGTGAGCAGGTTAACACTTTACAATGCTAGAAGGGGTGAAGTACCTCCCAGGCTCACACTGTCAAAAACCTGATTGTGAGCAGATTAACAATTTGCAATGCTAGAAGGGGTGGAGAACCTGCCAGGGTCACACTGTCAAAGAACCTGATTGTGAGCAGGTTAACCATTTACAATGCTAGAAGGGATGAAGAACCTGCCAGGCTCACACTGTCAAAAACCTGTTTGTGAGCAGATTAACACTTTGCAATGCTAGAAGGGGTGGAGAACCTGCCAGGCTCACACTGTCAGAAACCTGATTGTGAGCAGGTTAACACTTTGCAATGCTAGAAGGGGTGAAGAACCTGCCAGGCTCACACTGTCAGAAACCTGATTGTGAGCAGGTTAACACTTTGCAATGCTAGAAGAGGTGAAGAACCTGCCAGGCTCACACTGTCAGAAACCTGATTGTGAGCAGGTTAACACTTTGCAATGCTAGAAGAAGTGAAGAACCTGCCAGGCTCACACTGTCAGAAACTTGATTGTGAGCAGATTAACACTTTGCAATGCTAGAAGGGGTGAAGAACCTGCCAGGCTCACACTGTCAGAAACCTGCTTGTGAGCAGGTTAACACTTTGCAATGCTAGAAGGAGTGAAGAACCTGCCAGGCTCACACTGTCAGAAACCTGATTGTGAGCAGGTTAACACTTTGCAATGCTAGAATTGATGGAGAACCTGCCGGGCTCACACTGTCAGAAACCTGATTGTGAGCAGATTAACACTTTGCAATGCTTAAAGGGGTAAAGAACCTGCCAGGCTCAAACTGTCAGAAACCTAATTGTGAGCAGGTTAACACTTTGCAATGCTAGAAACAGTGGAGAACCTGCCAGCCTCACACTGTCAGAAACCTGATAGTGAGCAGGTTAACACTTTGCAATGCTAGAAGGGGTGGAGAACCTGCTAGCCTCACATTGTCAGAAACCTGATTGTGAGCAGGTTAACACTTTGCAATGCTAGAAGGGGTGGAGAACCTGCCAGGCTCACACTGTCAGAAACCTGATTTTGAGCAGGTTAACACTTTGCAATGCTAGAAGTTGTGGAGAACCAGCCAGGCTCACACTGTCAAAAACCTGATTGTGAGCAGATTAACACTTTGCAATGGTAGAAAGGGTGGAGAACCTGCCAGGCTCACACTGTCAGAAACCTGATTGTGAGCAGGTTAACACTTTGCAATGCTAGAAGGGGTGGAGAACCTGCCAGGCTCACACTGTCAGAAACCTGATTGTGAGCAGGTTAACACTTTGCAATGCTAGAAGGGGTGAAGAACCTGCCAGGCTCACACTGTCAGAAACCTAATTGTGAGCAGGTTAACACTTTGCAATGCTAGAAGGGGTGGAGAACCTGCCAGGCTCACACTGTCAGAAACCTGATTGTGAGCAGGTTAACACTTTGCAATGCTAGAACGGGTGGAGAACCTGCCAGGCTCACACTGTCAGAAACCTGACTGTGAGCAGGTTAACACTTTGCAATGCTAGAAGGGGTGGAGAACCTGCCAGGCTCACACTGTCAGAAACCTGACTGTGAGCAGGTTAACACTTTGCAATGCTAGAAGGGGTGGAGAACCTGCCAGGCTCACACTGTCAGAAACCTGATTGTGAGCAGGTTAACACTTTGCAATGCTAGAAGGGGTGGAGAACCAGCCAGGCTCACACTGTCAAAAACCTGATTGTGAGCAGATTAACACTTTGCAATGGTAGAAAGGGTGGAGAACCTGCCAGGCTCACACTGTCAGAAACCTGATTGTGAGCATGTTAACCATTTACAATGCTAGAAGGGATGAAGAACCTGCCAGGCTCACACTGTCAGAAACCTGATTGTGAGCAGGTTAACACTTTGCAATGCTAGAAGGGGTGAAGAACCTGCCAGGCTCACACTGTCAGAAACCTGATTGTGAGCAGGTTAAAACTTTGCAATGCTAGAAGGGATGAAGAACCTGCCAGGCTCACACTGTCAAAAACCTGATTGTAAGCAGATTAACACTTTGCAATGCTAGAAGAAGTGAAGAACCTGCCAGGCTCACACTGTCAGAAACTTGATTGTGAGCAGATTAACACTTTGCAATGCTAGAAGGGTGAAGAACCTGCCAGGCTCACACTGTCAGAAACCTGCTTGTGAGCAGGTTAACACTTTGCAATGCTAGAAAGAGTGAAGAACCTGCCAGGCTCACACTGTCAGAAACCTGATTGTGAGCAGGTTAACACTTTGCAATACTAGAATCAGTGGAAAACCTGCCAGGCTCACACTGTCAGAAACCTGATTGTGAGCAGGTTAACACTTTGCAATGCTAGAAGGGGTGAAGAACCTGCCAGGCTCACACTGTCAGAAACCTGATTGTGAGCAGGTTAACACTTTGCAATGCTAGAAGGGGTGAAGAACCTGCCAGGCTCACACTGTCAGAAACCTGATTGTGAGCAGGTTAACACTTTGCAATGCTAGAAGGGGTGAAGAACCTGCCAGGCTCACACTGTCGGAATGGAAGGAAGTTGAGGACGGTGTTTGGGTCGACCCAGAATTGGCGGAAAAGATTACTGATCCTCTTGAGAAAAATCTTTTCAGAGGCGCCATGTTAGCTTACATGGCGGGGAAAAATAAAAAAAAAATGGTGCCGTTACTGATCCCAAATGATACAGTAGAAGCTGTAAGGAAATTAGTCTTTGAAAGAGCTAATATAGGAATATCTGAAGACACTGCTACCACTGCTACTACTACTACTACTACTACTACTACTACTACTACTACTACTACTACTACTACTACTACTACTACTACTACTACTACTACTACTACTACTACTACTACTACTACTACTACAGCTACTGCTACTACTGCTACTCCTACTACTACTAATACTACTACTACTACTACTACTACTACTACTGCTTCTACTACTACTACTACTACTAATACTACTACTACTTCTACTACTGCTACTACTGCTACTACTACTAGTACTACTACTAGTACTACTTCTACTACTATTACTACTACTACTACTACTACTACTACTACTACTACTACTACTACTACTACTACTACTACTACTACTACTACTACTACTACTACATTTTAAAATTTCAGCCTAGAATAAATCTTTACATAAAACTCCCTCGCGCAATTGTCCTCCATAGGTTGGAACAGTCGCATCTTTTTTAATGAAAATATTAGGAAGTGAAGCAAAGAGTTTTGCAACTGACAACCAGCAGCGAATACAGTCATAGACTAGTACAGGTATTGTGACTGGTCAGCCTTACACAGTACTGACATGATCAGCTGTGATGGAATGAAACATCTTAGACCAGCGCACTGCCTTAACAAATGTCGCGAACCGAGGATGAGGATACAAAATAATGCATTACTTCTAGACAGTTTTTATTTTTTTTTATTTACAGTAGTTTTCATAAGTTTGAAATCAGTTTAAAAAATTAACCAGAAGACTGGGGATATTAGAGGTTTACTGAATATGAAGTAACTCTTGGAATTGAACTCAGGGTCAAGAAAATGATAAAGCATTCAACTGAAGTCTTTATTTAAGTTGTGTGACTTGATTCCTCTAACCTCAATGATCCCCCCTCCCTTTTTTTTTCAACTCAATCATTTCTCTTTAACTAGCAGCTGTGTCACAGAAGTACCAAAAAGTTCCCTAAAACTAAAGTTTACATGATGATGAAGTTATTCTGTGCCGAATGAGAAGTCCATCTTTGGTATCAGAAATAATTTGAATTCTCAGAAAAACCTTTGAAAAACCTTTTGAAAAAATGTACGAAACAAAGAGAGAGAGAGAAAGAAAAAAAAATTACAGATGACGCCAAGGCAAATAATGAGAGGAATACAAGTGAAACTAAGAAAGTCAAATCAGAGCAAAATGTGAAAGGAAAATTGTATCTAATACTATTGAACTAATGTCTTGTTCTTTGTTTGTTTATATATATACTTGCCACAAACAAACGTTGGGTGTGAATCATTCAATTTGAATTTTGTATTTGAGATTCAAAGGAAGTGTAAATGATATCAAACGCTTATTTCCACAGAGTCAAATATTCCTAACTGGGACTTAAATACATTTATCACAGATTTTGGTTCATTCTGTAAAATTCTCAGTGTATATAAACCCCCACCTGGTGTCCAGCATGAGATCATCAGCAGCAGAACTATCAGCGACATATAGATGGTCTGTTCCTCAGTACGTGGAAGAAAGTATAAAGATACACATACATCAACACGGTTACATTGGCAGGTAGTGATTTAAAGTCTCATAGCTGAATTTGGTCTGAACACAATAAAGTAAAAAAGTCGACATCTTTGTTAACGGAAAGATTTGATATCTATCTATCTATCTATCTATCTATCTATCTATCTATCTATCTATCTATCTATCTATCTGTCTGTCTATCTATCTATATGTCTATCTATCTATCTATCTATCTATCTATCTATCTGTCTATCTATCTGTCTATCTATCTATCTATCTATCTATCTATCTGTCTATCTAACTATAAACTATATCTATCTATCTATCAATCTATTTATCTATCTGTCTGTCTAAATGTCTATCTATCTATCTATCTATTTGTCTTTCTATCTGTCTATCTATCTGTCTATCTATCTATCTATCTGTCTATCTATCTGTCTGTCTATTAATATATTTATTTATCTCTCTCTCTATCTATCTATCTACCTATCTCTCTATATATCTATCTATCTATCTATCTATCTATCTATCTATCTATCTATCTATCTGCCTATCTGTCTATCTATCTATCTATCTATCTGTCTACGTATTTGTCTATCTATCTATATATCTATTTATCTATCTATATATCCATCTGTCTATCTATCTATCTATATATATCTATTTATCTATCTATCTATCTATCCATCTGTCTATCTATCTCTCTCTATCTATCTATCTATCTAACTTTATGTAAAATTGAGTATTGCACCTCATGATAGTTCAGAGAATCAGTTTGCTTCAGTTCTTCACTGGTCTTAATTGATAGTTCAGTTTAGTTATAATCTAAAATTTTTACTTTCATCTCGTGTTTCTAGAATCATAATTAAGCTAATTTAGTAGACTAAACTAAAAGCTCGATTCACTCAGTGTTCATTGTGAAATCCAACAAGATAAAGAGAGGATAAATCATAAAGTCTGCACAAAAATAATTAAAACAAAAGGATAAATCGTGTACACCTTCTCTTTCGAGATATTCTAGTGATAATGTAACTAGATCTAATCTTGTTTGTTTGACGCGTGAATAAAGATTACATCTTCTGACGATCATAATCCAAATAATTTAGAAAAACACAATCACGAAATCTAGTACTTTCTATAAAGTAGTTATACTATACAAATAAATCCTGCCTTATCTTAAATGGGCCCTATACTACAGTGGTCTAATCAGAACCACTGACTGTGAAGATTCTAGGGCGAGAATGTGTAAACTTTTCTACAGCCGAGTGAAAAGATTTGAATGTTTAACAAACCGCAACACATTGCTATGTAATGAAAGAGGAACAAAATGACTCTGGGCTGTTACAAGGTGTATTTTATTTCCTTGTTGCGCGTGATCTCTGCCAAATTTCTGCTGATTGGTTATGAATCATCAGTCTATTTATGTGGGTATGTATATTCTGTTCTACAATTGTTCTGTTCCGCATTAGGATTTTCCCTAGTATTCAAAGATCGTTTTATCTACATGTATGTAGATCAATTGTTGTTGAGCAGGGAACTATCAACTAGCGATTCACTATCTCGACAAACCTTCCCTTTGTCTATAGCTCATCCACATCATAAGTTAGACGACCACTTCTACTAGTTCAAATATGGACGGAAGATAAATACATTGAATTTCCTACATTCTCTTTCTTACAGAAACAAATCATTTTCGCCTTATTGTCGCGTGCGTTTAGTTAAGTAAAGAGTCAATTGGTCCCATAACCTCTTGACAGTCCTGTCCGAACAGAGTTCTTGTGGCGGAAGCAGATTAACATGCATGACGGGCACACACAACGATGGAGGTTCCAGCCGTTTCTCTGTTTAAAGCATTATGTTGATATCGAGCGCTGTTTGCCAGTGAAAGAAAAAAAAATGAAAAATCAACTTTTGCCTACATTCTTTTCCCCGCGTGAAAAGAAAACGTTCAAATACAATATTGGAGATATATCAGGAAAACCAAACAATGAACCTAAACTGATAACAGTAGTTTTTTTAAGCAGTGTTTTTCCTATTGATGTTTTGTTGTAAATTCTTCTATTGGTTATTGTCTGACAATTCAGCTATTTTAAGTTGTTTAAATTCCCAAACCAGATAGTAGTTTTTGCATGCATCCTTCACTCGGTTAAAAAACTAAATTGTTTCCTGCAAGATAGGTATATTTAAAATTTTATTTTCTTGTATAATTTTTTTAGCATAACCCCGTATTGCAATAAAATGGCTTAGATTTTGCCCTTTATGCCCATAACAACATAGCATCAAGCAATAAGGGATTGGTCTTTGTAATGCATTGTACTGCAGTTTGATCCATTGACTTCCTCACCCTGTATAGGTGCCTGCTTTTTGGGTAGAGGATTGACCTATACCTATATGTGTACATTGTTTAAGTTAGTTGTATAATGTATGTACTTCAAGCCTAAATTTTCTTTTGTTTCTTTGTACATAGTTCGCACTGCTTAGATTCTTCTGGAATCTTCCGCTTAGTCCTAACATAATGATTATTTCATCACTTCTTGTTTACCTTTGTTCTGATTGGTTGCTATTTTATTGCGCATTAACATAACGTGTACCAAGAATGTTCTCGTATGAATTAAGTAATTCTTTTTTCTTGATGATTCGATGGGATTTAATATAAATAAGAGTCGAAATTGTGTCCAGTCAGTCAACTTTTTGTGTACATTGAGTCATTTTATGGTGATTACTGAGTCAACCTATTATCAGTAAGCCGTCGGTCAGCATTTTGTTGGATAAAGCAAACTTCAATTTCACCTGCGGACTTCGGCCTTATTTTCTACGGACTAGCCTTGTGATAGGCTGTGTATAGTTTCATACCCTTAGACAAACAGAGCCAATAGATCACCCAAAATCTGTTACAGTCATGTGTGGTTGATGTGGCGTCAAGTAACTGGGGAATTATTAGATATGCTTGATGCGGTGTCACATGATCAAGAAAGGATCAGTTGCGGTTGATTTAGAGGAAAGTGTTCATTTAAGGATCAGGTAATGTTGATGTTATGTCACGTGATCAGGCAAAGATCAGGTATAGTTGCTGAGGCATCAAGTGATGAGGGAAGGATAAGGTGTGATTAATGTGGGTCAAACAGGCAATGAAAGGCCATATATGGTTAATGTGATGTCAGGTGATCATGGAAGGGCTATGGAATTATCATGTGATCCTGATGTTGAGTCATGTAATCAGGGAAGGATCAGTTGTTGGTGATGTGATGTCAAGTGATCTGGGATGGATTAGACGCTCATGATTTGAAGTTAAATGTTCATGTTTGTAAATTATTGCCAAGGTGATGTCATAGGCTTCTCTTCCTTTAACAAGATCAATATATGAGGCAAAATAATTTGGACTCAGAATGTGAAAACAATCTGTTAAAACTATTCGATTTAATATGTTTCCGAAATTTAGATCTTGTTTGTTAAAAGGGACACACATCCAAAATGTGACTAGACCCAGAGATAAACCTTGTTTGTCTCTCGATCTATACTGATCTGTCTTTCTCTCTTTATCTCTCACGTTCCATTTTAGTGTAAAACATCCAGGTCTTTTGGTGCAAATATGATTTTTTATGAGTTGTGTTTCACAAGTCTTAACATTCATTATATTAGCGACTGGTTTAGCGTAGGCCTTACTACTACTACTACTACTACTACTACTACTACTACTACTACTACTACTACTACTACTACTACTACTACTACTACTACTACTACTACTACTACTACTACTACTACTACTACTACTACTACTACTACTACTACTACTACTACTACTACTACTACTACTACTACTACTACTACTACTACTACTACTATTACTACTACTACTACTACTATTATTATTATTATTATTATTATTATTATTATTATTATTATTATTATTATTATTATTATTATTATTATTATTGTTTTTATTATTATTATTATTATTATTATTATCACTATTATTATCATTGTTACTATTATTAATATTATTATTATTATTATCATTATTATTATTATTATTATTATTATTATTATTATTATTATTATTATTATTATTATTATTATTATTATTATTATTATTATTATTATTATTATTATTACTATTATTATCATCATTATTATCATAATTATTAATATTTTTATTATTGTTGTTGTTGTTGTTGTTGTTGTTGTTGTTGTTTTCATTGTAAATTTCAGCTACACTACATCATCTAAATGGGGAGGCTTTGATTGGAAATTTCAGTGCAAGAACACTATCTAAATATGAAGGCTTGAATTGGAGTGTTGATTTATAGAACATAATCTGAATGTGGTAAACTTCTTTCAGCAGAAAACACAAACTAAATAAAGTAAAACCAAATACCCAGTTAATCTTTTTTTTATCCTGAAGCCAAAGAAATTTCATCGAAAACCAAAGGTTTATGAACTTTTTTTAAGGTCAAAGGTATGTGGCTATGATAAAAAAAATCACCTCCAACCTAAACTCTTCGTTATCTCAACATTTAATTCTTCTTTTTTCACGGCTTGGAAGATATGTGGCTTTAATAAATAACGTATTTTTTAATCTTCTTTATCTTAACATTATACATGTATTAATGTTCGCACGTATCTGTGATATGTGGATCTAATCATTTCTTTTTATCAATATTATCTTTATTGTTTCCACATGTCTGCAGATATGTGTCTCTAATCACTTCTCCATCTGAACATTATTTTTACTGTTTACACAAAAACGTGTCCATCTCTTCCAGATCTGCAGGGATAACCATTCTGGATGTTTTTCACAGTTCTAGCGGTTATCTTCTTTGGTTATATTGCAGGTGAGTGTAACATAACCATAGCTGCGCCCAGTGTGGGACTTGCTTAAGTATCGCAATCAAATATTTTACTTTCTCACTGATATACAAATACACATTTCAAAATTTTGTATTTTATTGATAGAGTGAAAGTTTATTTTCCTGTCTTCTAAATGAACTTTCGAAGTCACAGAATTGTTTTTATCTTGGTGAATCTAATGAAATATTGTGTTATTTTTTGAGTATATATATGTTTTCATTTTTTTATTTTGTTTTTTTTTTCCACGTCCACTCTCTCTTTCTCTCTCTCTCAATCTCTCTCACTCTATCTCTCTCTCTCTCTCTCTCTCTCTCTCTCTCTCTCTCTCTCTCTCTCTCTCGCTCTCTTTCTCTCTCGTTCTCTCAAATTATGTCTCTGAGTATATGTTCATTTCTCTGTCTCTGCTTTTTTTCTTCTTCTTTTTTTTGACTCCCTATATTTATGTCACTCGTTATCTCTCCTTATCCTCACTTCTATTTTTTTTCTCTACCTCTCCTTGTCACATTATCTTTTTTTGTTTTTCTATTTATGCCTTTTTTCTGTCGTTCTCCTCCCATTTTTATCCCTGTCTCTCTACGTGTCTTCTTTCCCTGTGTGATTGTAAACCTATCTTATTCTCTCTTCCTACATCTCTGTCTGTCTCAGTCTTCCTTTGTTATTTTGAAAAGGTGCTTATCCGTCTCTAGCTTCCTCTTTCTTTCTTTATCTCTCTCTGTCTCTGTCTCTCCCTTTCTCTCTCTCTCTCTCTCTCTCTCTCTCTCTCTCTCTCTCTATCTGCACCCCTCTTTGTACCCCTGCTCTTGTCTTGTTTGTTGTAAGAGATGTAATACAACAAGGGTATACAAACAATTTGCAAATAAATATTTCAAGTATAAATATTGACTTAAAAAATATATCGAATTTTGAAATATTCCTATACTTTTTTCATAGGTAGATGGATAAATAAATGTAAAAAAAATATTATATTAAAATAGTTTGAAGCTTTTCTTTTTTTTTTTCTTAACTCCAGTTGAGCCAATGTGTAGTCCTGTGAGAGAAGGTGAGCCAACAATCTTGAGCTAGAATGTCAACACATCACGATGTACTGTTGACACTGTATTGACTTGAATAGCTGGCGGTCTAACTGCTGCTCTCTGTAGCCGCAGTCAGGGATGTTTTGGCTCAGACAGCAGCATATATATGTTACCCTCAGTTCTACACTGACCATCAACAACGTGTCCAGGACTGACCCCTTCAACATGGAGGTCAAGTGGACATGTGACCCATGCTCTGGTGGTTCAATCACTGCCTGTGACAGGCTGGAAGTCAGTGGTGAGTTCACCTTTTTGTACTTTTTATAATGATGTTTGTATTTTACGTTCTATGCTTTTCTTTCACCTTTTTTTTTCCAAATTTACTTAACCGATAAACTTCTTTTTAAAGCTAAAATAATAGAAAGGGGCCTCTTTACCATGCACCATCTCTGTATTTGAATAATGTATTCGCGACATGGTTTTCCTACAGGTGTTTATTTACTTTTAGATCATATCGGTCACGCACAAAGATGAAGATAACATCTTTCAAAACTTTTAAGGCACAACGCTTTGTTTAAAATATCGCAAATCTACTCCAAACTTTGTTTTTCTTAAATGAGATCCATGATTTATGTTAAACATTTGACGTCAAGATCCAGAATTTTATGCCTGTCTGTCCTGTCACTCTCTTGAGAGCTGTGTCCACAATGCATTTTTTTACATTTTTAAATATTGACCAGGACAGATACTGGTAGGGTACCCGTTTTAAGCTTGTTGTCATGTACAGGTAGCTTGTTGTGACCATAACTTATATGGCGGACAACTAAATTTCAGAATAAAAATCATTGATTATTAATTCAATTAAAACATTGTTTTGAAGAAATATTTTAAAGGAATTACAATGTATCGGAACAGATAGGTCGTTTTAAACAGAAAGTTGTGAAGCAACAGACAAGAGTTGGCTAAGCTTCAATCATCTTTTGTTAACGAGAATAATGAGAAGGATGATAGCATGTTAAACTTCACCGCTAAGATTTAATCCATCTTTTTTTAACAATAACTATTGCTGCATGACAGTAGTCAGCAGTGTTGTTCGAAGAACTAGCTTGAAGTATGAAGTGACTAACTACTTTACCAATATATGACACATGTCATCGAGGTGTTAATTAGAATTAATATTAACTCGAAATACATTTTAAGAGTCTTCTCTTAAATCACATATTAAATTATTTTCAAATATCAATTATAAATGAATTGCAGATCGGCGAGTTCTGATTCATCGATTATGCAAATGGCCAGAATCTAACATAAACAAAGATAAAATATAACCATAGTTTGCAGACCCGTTCCTGCATATTATATTAAGTCCAGGGAATCTAAGATATATGTAAAAGTAAGTACACTTTTCTCCTTAGCGATCTTAAAACGTTTTTCATGTTATTTCAAGTAAACGGTTCGACAGTCACTGCTTGCGGCGTAGTATAAATCAGACGCACTAGATCTATATCTAGGTTCAGATCACAAAGAAAAAAATTGACATCAGGTGCCGTTTTATTACATATTTAAATACCTTTGTAGAGTAACTTTGTGGATGTCTCATATTATATAAGTGATTTTTTCAAAATGTGATAATAAAAAGATGGCAGTAATATCATAAGGCCTGTCTATAGAGGACAATCGTCGATTTGAGGGCGCGATTTAGGTAGAACTGTCATTACATCGATTTTTGTGTATTGTGAAGTCTGGAAAAGTGTTGTCTTAAATCTCAGTTGAAAATTAGCCACGTGAGTTGTATATTTTATACTGTTAGCGTATCTGTTTTAAGCTGGTTACAAGGAGGAAGTATGTTGTGACCAAAACTAATATTTGCTCAATCGGGACACCTGATGTTCTACTTTTAATCTGTGTTTCCTACCGCTCTGATACGCTGAATAGATCAACTACGTATTAATTAATCAAACTAACAGCTGATACTATGGTTTGTGAGTGCAACACATTCATGCACTTTTTCAAAGTTTTTGTTGTGCAACAGAGATATATACTTAGAAATAATTTGATTTCGTTTTGCAATGCCTCGCAAAGGGTTGACAAAACAAAGTTTGAATTTCACTTAAGAAAGATAATAATAATAAAAAAAAACAAAAGGCGAAGACAACACAAATGCTGAATTTGAAACTAATGGTGTGATGAATGAGTTGGTCTAAATGTAAAATTTTCATCTCGCTAATAGAAGGGAATAAAAAAAGGTGAGGACAATAAAGTTGAGAATAATGACACTGAAGTGTACTATGTCCAATGTTAAATTGTGACCAGGATCAGAAGTAGCAGTAGAAGTAATGATAGTCTTTCTCCAGAGAAGAAAAAGTGGCCGGGAGTACAGGTGGAGAAGGAAAGATCCTTTCAACACCTCAAATACTTCAAGAATGACGTCACTTAAGTAGCAATCAAGCAAGCCCGGGCCTAGAGATATGACGTCACAGTCCCACCCATTCCCAACGACTACCCCAAAAGCTATGATGTCATACTCGTCAGAGGTAAACCTAACCACACTCACAGCAAGTCAATTACACCACCCTCCTCCCTCTTCCTTGGTAATACACCCTCCCTTTTTATAGACTTAATGAAAAAGTTCAAATAGTGTCCCATTCTGTCCAGCACTTAGAGAGCACCTCATACCTGCATGAGGAAGGCATACCTTTAGACCTCTGAACTGACCTTCCAAAGACTGGTATCAATCTTCCCTTCCAACTTCCCAATGCGAAAATCCATTTTATCTACCTACAGTTCTATTTAAAAAAAAATTACTAATTATTGCTTATAAATATTATGGCTGGTGTGAACCCATAGAAGGCTGACAACTCTTGTGACAGTGTGTACCCACACTGCCTGTACTGACCGGCTGCCCGGGGAATGGACATCGGAAAGTTTATTACCAAGGGAAAGAGGAATGCAGTCGGGGGGGGGGGCACTCGGTGATTGCTATCTTACTGCTTGTTCCTACTGCCCGCAAATTCCCTGCTCACCTAGGGATACTTGTTTGTGATGCCCGCTGTTTTGCAATCTGAGAAAAGAGGCTTACAATTGATGGCAGAAACAGCTGAAACTTTATTTGAGAAAAGTTACTCGATAGCTGTTTCCATCTCGATTGGCTGACACAGCTGTGAATTTATCTGGGCTAGGATTTAAGTGTTAAAATTACTGGCTGAATTTATCTAGCCTAGGCTTTAAGTGTTAAAATTACTGGCTGAATTTATCTAGCCTAGGCTTTAAGTGTTAAAATTACGGGCTGAATTTATCTAGCGGAGGCTTTAAGTGTTAAAATTACTGGCAACTTCAGCAGCAAATTTATCTCATATACAATATTGAATAGTCACTTGAGAAACAATAATGACCCAAAAGCTCATCTCACCGTTGTTTATCTTCACTTCCAGGGAGGTAACTCTGTACAGATCAACAACCCAGTCTACAGCCACCCATCAAATGGTGAGACTCCAGTCTACTACAGATCTCAATGTTCAGTCATTCCAGGAGTTGGGGAAGGGGACACACAGCTTTACAAGTTATATCTATTCTGGTGTGACAGGCGATCCCGCCAAGGTGACTGCGACACGAGCTGAAAAAAACTGTTACCCTCAGTGAGTCTGATGTGATTTTCTGATGATAAAAATAACCACAGCAAAACCTTTAGAGAATCACTAGAATATGGTAGAAGATAACTTAAGGTTGGTTCTGATCTTTTTAGTTTAAATCTAAGATAATATCATCCAATAGCGAAGAAATTTGCAAGATTCTTTAATTTTCCATAAAAACGGGAAACTGGCTGACAATATTATTACTCTCAGTAAGTCTGCTGTGGATTCTTATAATAAAAGTAAACAAGTCAAAACATTATGATAATCAGAACAAGATGGTAGATGGTAGGTTAAGGTTGACTGTATATAAATGTGTCACATATTATATGATAGTCTCCAGGGCAGTGGAGAAAGCAAGATCTCGGGTTGATGAACACGCTCGCCCACACTGGGTGATTTCTAAATTAGAGGAGTCTGTTTGTTACTGCCCAATCTAATGTATGAAATTTATCCAAGTCATAATAATACTATTCTGAACAACATATGATCTGTGTTGACTTTTCTCCTGCCTTAGTCAATTGTGGTCTCTGTAAGTTTTAGAAATGTTTAAGATCAAAGCTGTCATCCACGTTCTCAATCTCAAATGGCTAAAATATCGTTTGTGTTGGAGAAAATGTTGCACGCGTATGTCTCTGTTGTGTAATCTTATTGACACTGTGCTTTCTTGATCACAAGAATTATGGTTTTTAGGTCAAATATACTGACACTAAACAATCAAAATATTACTGAATTGTTAGAGAGCTTACTATGAGACAAAAAAATGAAAAGTTTGAGGATTTCTAGGGCAGTGCACCTATCAGTAGTGTTAAACATGGAGGGCATATTAATTAATACACTGAGTTGCAAAGTTTCAAATTGTAATCTGTAATTCCAATTATTAAAAGCTGATTGATTTATCTGGCCTCAGATCAAATTTGTGGAAACATTTAAGATAAAAATGGTATCTGCCATTGAAAAAAAAGAAAATGAACGCTAAAACTCATGAAACAGTGAATAAGAAGTTGAATTAAATTGTTCAACGCTTGTGACAGGTCAAGTACTAACATACTGCTATCATTCTAACTTTCTTGTTTGAGTTTTAAGAAATCAAGGCGAACTGAAGAAAACTGTTTAGTATTGTTTCAGTTTTACTTAACTTGATAGTGGATACACACACACACACATATATATATATATATATATATATATATATATATATATATATATATATATATATATATTAAATACGGAACAGTTTAAATAACTTACTATTGTTGGCTACACAAGTGTTGTGATTTTCGTCAGGCGAATGGTATTTTGAAGCAGATGTTTCTTGCGACGTAAACATTATGAGAACATTTATTTTGTTCAGGCTTTGTCTTTCTGGAAGAATGAAAAACTTCCTCCCTGCGCACAGATTACCTTATTATGTTGTATTTTAAAAAGATCTCTCTTTATTATTTTTTTTTCCTCTAGAATAGTCTTGGATTACTTTAATTTACATATTATGTTCACTGAGGGTGGTTTCAGATCTCTTGTGTTCTAGTTTAAAGGTGGAAGTGTTTTGATTACACCTACTTTTAAAATCGTTTTTCCTAGTCCCCACGAAACTGTCGACAATTTTTGTGCTTTTTTGCTCTACAGTGGCTTGGTAAAGTACGCTTTATTAAAAATTTTCCTCTCAAAGGGCGCGTACTTTTCTCCCTAAAGTTGCAATGTTTCTGGATGTTATTTACATCGTTGTCTGCGTTGAGGATTTTCCGGTTATGACTATTTATACTTCTTTCATAATGCCCATGCAGCTATAACTTAATTCCACAGTGTTTTATTGATGATTTGGTGGAGCTTGCTATTACTCTGAAAACACCTATTAAGGAGAGTGAAGAATTAGTTTTTTACCAATTATGGAAATGACGCCCATGCTGTATGAGGAGTTGAACAAACACACATATATATTTATATATATATATAAAGTTTGAAGATAAGGTGGAATAATTGATGAGAGTGCTCAACTGTGGGAGCAATACATAAATATAGAAGATCTTACCTTAAATTTCCATGCATACTACACATGTGTTTCAAGCGGAGGATCAAAGCTGTCGCCGGTCCTCCGCTCTCTTCGGGTATGACCTGAGGTGTGTTCGATTGCGGCGCTTCTTTGCCGTTCCGACCTTGTGTTGCTGTTTATTTTCGTTTCCGGGCCACTGATAGTGTTGTAGTAAATGTTTTTTCCGGTGGGGGCACTGATGAAAATATTTCCCTTCTTTTGTGGAGGCTTGGTTTTGTGTGTAGAATGAAGTATTTTCTGCTAAGCAAAAGGTTGCATCTGTTTGTTGCTGCTTGAGTATGGCCGCGCTCTGTCGATTACAGCCCATGATAAGTGGTATGCGGTTTTAGATTCTTTAAATACCCATAGTAATTCACTTAAAGTTGTGGCTGATTTCTTGTGGTTGAGTCGAAAGCTCGACGTGTGCTGAATTGTATCGGGTTTTAAACTCATTTTCTGTGATTCCTATATAGGTGTCTTGTGTTTTCGAGGGTATCTGTTCCACAGCGCTGCCTTGTAGACCACTCCCCTTTGAAGACACTGGCCATTGAGTGGGCAAGATGAGTATAGCCCCTGCAGTTGCAAGTCTTGCCTCTTTTGTGATTCCTTTACTTTTGTGGACTCAAGGACTGTTTTATTGTGGTTAGAAATGATGTGTTTCATATTCTGCATGCAGCTGTAGCTTAGTTTTACAGTGTTTTTTATTTAATATTTTGTGCAGCTTGTTGTTTGTTGGGAAGCACGTGTGGAGGAGTCCGAAAAACATTTTCCCGATGTTGGTGGCGAGCATTTACACTGAATGGAGGGTTGAACCAGATAATCTTTCTCTTTCGTATTCTCTTATTACTTTTTTTTCGTCTCTTTTTTCATTGGGTGGTGTATTTATTTCTCCAGTAGTGTGGTTGTGGTTTCCTTTTGGTGTCTTTTTCGTCCGGCTTATCGCTTTTGGTGTATTGCATTTGTTGTTTATGCCCGTTTGTCCGCAGTGCGGCATGATATGGCTTTTGCTGCCTTGTTAAAAATATTAAAATTAGCGGAGTTGTTTGAGAGGCGGAATGCGATCCCTTCCGACAAGTTTTTAATGATGGGGGTTTTCAAAGACCATTCAATCCCCAACGTTATGATCTATGTTTGTTTTTTTATATCAAAGCGAGAGCCCTGGAAATACAGTTAATACACACATAGAACAGAAATCCCTTAACTCAGCGAGATCAGCAGTTGCCTCTATTTTAGTGGACGAGTATACTTCTATTGGCGATGCTCCTCTGATGAAGACATTTTTGCGAGGTGTTTTCAATGCCATACCTTAGCTTCCTGTTTATACCTCTACATGGGATGTGAAAGTTCTGCTCAATTATTTGAAAAGCATCGGTCCTGCAGCATCATTATCTCTGAAACAGCTGATGTGTAAAACCGCCGTCTAATCTACTTCAGTTGTCCTCCAACAAGGCCAATTTTTAATTCATTTTTATGGACAAAAAAATGGAATTGCATAAAAACCTTCAGGATGAATCCTTCGAATTCTATGATAACTTTAGACTATCCAGGGTTTTCTTAAGATTTTAATTTTTTAACTTGTCTTTCCTACCAGTTTCCCTTGTTTCTCACTGATACTGGTTCTGCCTGGTAAAGAGTGTGCCAAGAAGACCAGTCATAGATAAACTCCCAGCCTGACCCTCTTGTTTCTCACTGATACTGGTTCTGCCTGGTAAAGAGTGTGCCAAGAAGACCAGTCATAGATAAACTCCCAGCCTGACCCTCTTGTTTCTCACTGATACTGGGTCTGCCTGGTGACGAGTGGGCTAAGACGAGCTGTCACAGATAAACTGCCAGCCTCACTCTCTTTAGCTAGTCTATGGTCTCTGAAAATCTTTCTTTATTTAGTCAGCATTTATTTTATGAATGGATAAAAGCGTTTTATAGTGGTGGTGGTGATAGCACGTCCAAATTATCTCTACATGTCTCAGTTTGTCACTATCAAGAAACTCTGAAAGCAGTTCACCATTGGCATAATTCACCATCAATGTTTCATTGTGACTCTGATGGTCTTAACTGCTGACTGATAGCATCGAGCTACAAGAAGAGACTGGCAGTGGTTGGAATCTCAAGCGTTGCTGTGGCTAGCAGGTCAGCGAGTGGCTTCTCCAGCAAAACCGGACTTCTTCAGCAAAACCGGAGTGATTCTTCTATCAACCATGCTGATGTGTTTTCTGCATTTTTTTCTCACTTTTTTATTCACTTTTGTTTTGATTGTTTTCTTTTCCACTGCTTTGCTGCACGCTTCTTATCAGAACAAAAAGTCAATTTCTACACAATTGATAAAATTGGATTTAGGGAAAGTAAGAAAAAATTCTTCTTTTCGTCTAAATCTTGGAATCTAGATGGTGGCTCTTTAAGCATTCACTTATCCCAGCCAAGTTTGTCATGACCTACTGTTTTATGGGTAACATTTACAAGTGTAAAGCAGACCAACATCAACACTCTCCGTGACACTTAACAGCAATCTGAACTGATTTTAACAAACGAATGAGGTCCACAAGCCACAGTGATCTTTTAAAGATTTATAGATGGAAGGGATAAGCTATAACATTTAAGTGTAATATTATTCTTCTTGAACTTCTCCTTATATCAAGTCTTTGCTTCCCCAGCCCCATCAGAGAGCCCGTCCTGTACAGTGAGGGAAGACACTGAGTCTGGAGATATCAATTCTGTCACTGTCTCCTGCTCTACCAGTAAAGTTTATCCCAAGGCCAGATGTAGGTTCTACAGAACAAATATTGTGAGTCATGTTCCCTGGTTGTATAGACTTTGTGTTGAGTGTTTTGTTTATGTTTCTGTTGTTAGATAGTAAGAATATCACAGCAGTGTTTTAAACCTTGCCAGCTTTTTGAGGAAAGGAAAAAACCGAAAACCTTTGATTCAGCAGGTTATTCAGTAATTCGATGAACTTCGTGGATCTTACACCTACTTTCTCCTTATCATATTTTTTTTGGGCAATAGTACATGTATTTGATTTTTCTTTGCACATAGATGTACATCGAAACAACTTCATTAGTCAATATTTAAAGTATCATTTATTTAATCCCGTCTTTGTAAAGAATGTTTGTTTTTATTTTATTGTTTGCCATCCAGCTCTTTGTAAGTACTTTATACTTTTATAGTAGTTAGAGATGGAAGACGTAAGCTAGCACCATTGGACAAGAAAAGACTGTTTTGCAATGTCACAACAAAATACACACATACACGAGTGTGTTCGTTGGGTCCAAACACAAGTCAAGTGGATCCTCTGATGTAAAACTGTTGGACTGTAGGAAAGCTAGGAATAAACAGATTAAGTGGATGGTTACTTACTTCCTACCGGAATGGGACCCACTAGTTATCTATCGAAGCTCAGTGCATCTCCCTACTCTAAGTTATTGCAGGCCCAACTTATTATGCTATCGTGGTCCACCTGGCTGTCTCTTTGTAGGGTTGTAACGGTATCAAAGGCGTTTTTAAGTGGATGTGAAAAGGCACGGACTCCCTCATCCTTTCCATTCTTTGCTTTGTATTAAAGAATGCCCTCCGTAGCACAAATTAAGGACAAACAGAGAGATACACAAGTAGGACCTTCAATATGTCCCGGGTATTTTCGTAATTTTCCGGAGCCTCCATAACTTTTTTGGTCAATGAGGTTGGGAACTTTACTTATCTTGTGTTATAAACAATAGTGTTCTAGTGGAACATGGTGTTGAAAAGTGTCGTAAAATATTGTTTTCAGCATGATTGTACATCTTTAATGACAGCAAACATTTTTTTGAAAAGTATTACTCTTTGCAAGGTTAATTTACATTCGAAATAGAATGTAATCCAGATATATATATATATATATATATATATATATATATATATATATATACATATCTATCATGGATGCACGATGTGATGCAAACTTTTTTCTTTTTTTTTTGCCTGTTCCGAAAATCGTAAAATCGTAAAATTTACCGTAAATGTTGTAGTATTTTTCTGCTTAATTTATATATATATATATATATATATATATATATATATATATATATATATATATATATATATAAAAACATGATTATTTTTTCAGAATATTCTGTGCTTGAAAAACGTGAAAGTTTGTATTCCTTTTAGTTAATCATACTCTACTACCAATGACTTTAAAATTCTAATATAGTAGATCTATATATAAAAAAATTAGGCAATTGATGTGACAAAAGCTATATGTTGATCTTAAGATATATATATATATATATATATATATATATATATATATATTAAGATCTACATATAGCTTTTTATATATATATATAAACTAATTACAGGTTAGGGCGACCATTGTGCAAATCTTACTTAGGTATACCGTGGCTATATGATAAATGCATGAATGAAATGGAGTGAGAACTAAAGAATAGTGTTGAGTGTACTTTAAATAGTACCTAAATGTATCTATTTAACTTCCTTTTATATTTTTCTAAGATATAAAAAGTAAGTGGTCGTCCTAATATTTACTAACAAAACTATAAGTATTAAGAAAACCACTTCAGAACTAAACAAAAAATCAACTTTACGGTGACCATGTACAAATAAGTATTAGGAAAACCGCTTCTGTGCTAAACCAAATAGCAGCTTTATGGTGACCATGTATAAATATGCTACTTATGGTGTCATATTTATTAAGTAAATATCAGTGTCAGAAAGACACATACTTGTACATAGACCATGTACAAATGCTACTTATTATGGTGACATGTCAGTAAATATCATTGTCAGGGAGACACATACTTGTACATTTGGTGGTAGGATAATTAGCAGTTTTATGGTGACCATGTACAAATGCTACTTATTATGGTGACATGTCAGTAAATATCAGTGTCAGGGAGACACATAGATTTCTTTCCATGTACATCTGATGAAGGGATAACTTTTGTATCAGTACTATTAAAGTTTATACACACTTTATTTAGTTAAAGTGAAATTTCTGTAACTGGGTGACACATTTTCAGCGTGCTCCGTTTTGGGTTCAAATCCTGCATACAAATATAATTTGGGATTTTTTTCTGAAGAGTTCCAGCAGCTAGTGATAGGATTAGAAATTTATGACCATGTACAGATTCTATTTAGAGTGGCATGTCAGTAAATATCAGTGTCAGGGAGACTCATAGATTTCTTGTCATGTAGGGCCTACAACTGATGAAAGAGTAACTTTAAATTTGTATCAGTACTATTTAAGGTGACTTACTTTATTTAAATTAAAATTTCAGTAACAGTGTTTCACATTTTCAACATGCACCGTCCAGGGTTCAAATCCTGCAAACAAATATAATTTGGGATTTTTTTTCTGGAGAATTCCAGCAGTTTTCTGGTCCCTGGCTCACATTAAAGTCTTATGTCTTAAAGCAAAGAGGCAATCGAAGCAAAAATATAATCCCTGATTCTGATATACCCTTGCTATATTAAATCAAACCAAACTGATCAACACATTTGTCTCACAAAAAAAAAAAAAAAACCAAAAACCCACAGACATTCAGACGATTACAGTTTGAAAAAAGGAAACAAGAAAAGTTCATTTACTATGCTCAATTTTATTTTTTTTTTAATCTTGCATTAAGGCAAATACATTAAACACCAGTGAATTTTATTGAACATGTAACAATTTTAGTCATCAATCTCAATGTAACTTCATCACTTTCTATTTTGCTTAATTAAAATTTAAAAGTTAAACTTTCGTTTAATGAAACTGTTCAAAATGAGTTTTAAGAAATATATAATAAATCATCATTTTTTTAAACAACAGGGCTCTATTTGACAACAAATGTTCAAGTAAGTCCTCTTTCATGTCTGCATTGCTAATTGATACGCATATCCTGCCCTACACTTAATATAAATTGTTATACATGTACTTAAACATACAATAAGAATAACCTTAACATATATCCTTTAAATCTATGTCTATTACCTTACCTTAACTTATGTACAAGATATCTATACCTGATACATCTGTTTATATTAAAGTTACCAATATTCAAATAGTCTATGTCTAAATATACAAAAATAAAAGACGAAATTTTATCTAAAAAACAAAACAACAACAAACATCAACCCACTCGTTACTTGAAAAACTATTCAAAATGTTACTGACAAACTTCTACATTTCTTCTTACTAAAGCATACATAGATTTTTTTCTTCTGATCTTAGCCATAACAAAATGTCTATATTTCAAACCAATGAGGCCTAATGTAATGTTCATAGTCTTGAAAATTAAAAACAAGTGAAATATCTTATTTGGCAGTTATTCAGTCAAACATTTAAAAGATGAACGTGCTTTGTTTCGCTCATTGAAGATTTTTGTCTTCACAAGAGAAATCTGCCCTTTTAAAGAGAATTTACTCGTTTCCCTTTCCTTGAAAATTGGGTATTTTTCAAGGAAGGCCAAGATAGAAGTCTTTCCAGGCAGAGAGCCTTTGGAGCCCTTTGAAGTGCAATCGTGTATTGTTTCTGTAAAGAACTCCTTCACCAGGTTTGTGTTTTTGATTGACCATTTACAGTATCTTCTAGTGCCCTTCTTTGCATCAGTTGCCTCACTGACATTCTTCTTGCTGCTTTCACTAGTCAAATCAGGGAGCTCTTCAAGTTCTTCAGGTGTTGGTTGTTGAACATTGTCTTCTGTCTCAAATTCATTTATATGATCCTGTCCATTATTTTCTGTTGGTGGGGGAAGCTCATTGACAGCTCCAACGGAGGAGATTGTGGAATTAGTGTTTCCTGGCACTGGCAGCTTACAAGAAGAGGGATCATCAACAGCTTTTAGGAAACCACCCACATTGACTACTTCTCGAATTGAGAGAGGGCATTGATAAACATGCTTGTTTATAGCTTCTGAATGCCCCATGTGTCTGTAGAAGGCTTCACGCTCGTTCGCTGGAAGTTCCAAAACAGCATAAAGTGTTGACAGTCTATGTCTGAATTTGTCTGCAATCAGAAGGTCTGCTTTTTCCAATTCTGGACCAATCATTTTGATGACAGCTTTAATGCATTGCCAGCCAACAGCATGGTCAAGGGAAGTTCCAGTGTTGGCAAAAAGGAATGGATTAGCATCTAATATTTCCACTTCTATTCTTTGCTCAATCAACTTCATGATTAATTTTACTGTATCAATAGGGATCAGAATGGGCACCAATTTCTTTGAACCCTTTCCAGCTTGGTATGCCAACTTAAACTGTTCAAAAAGGGCTTTTTCAAGTGGATCTTTAACAGTTTGAACAGGTTGAGGATCAACCCAGGAGTTATTTGCAGCCTCTTCCCATTCCTGAAGAGTAAGCCTAGCAGGTTCACCTCCTCTCCTTGCATTGAACATGGTTAAACGACTAACAATCAAGTTCCGCATCTTTACAAAATCATGGTGGTCCCATTTCATCAGCTTATCATCTTATAGCTTTTGCATCTCATTCAAAATGAAAGCCCTCAACTTAGAAACATCTTCCTCAACTGGCATTGCCTGGGGTTTCCTGAGTGTATTTCGTATTTGCTCACACATGACTTGTGCTGTGTAAAAGATGTAGTCCAAATTGAGATCCAGCACTGCAGAAAATCTGTCAACCTCAACAGATTTTTCCATTTCATTAGTTTAAATATAGTACCCTTTGGCAGTCTTTATCAATTTCTTTAACACGTGGCCTATCTTCAGCTTTAACCCAGCTTTGATTTCTCTATTTTCTCCTGTTGTGAGATCTCTGATAGAATCACATAGAGTATCAAAATATCTTTCTAGTACATTCTGTGCGCGGAGGTCATCATTTAAGGATACTACTCTTATTCTAAGTATTAAGTTGGAGAGCACTCTCATTTCTGACATGACAACATATTTCTCTTTTTTTATACTTTTGGCCCACAGCCTTTTACCAAACAATATGATTAGGGAATCACTTTGACACAACCTGCCAGTTTCATCATTTCTAAAACTGTCTATCACAGATTTAAATTCTTTTGTCACACACAAAGATTCTGCACTTCTCCATGGTTTAAAAAAGTTAACTGAACCAGAAGAGGTCCCTAACAAATCAATACATTTTTTTTGTGTCTATAAATTTGCTTCCGCTCAAAAAAGCCATGACACCCATTGCACATCCTTACATCAGCATTATTGCAGCTTTCTTGTCTTCTTTCTCTGATCAAATTGTGACCCTTTTCCATGAGACTTACGTTCATTTTCAAAATTCCATCTTTTCTAATTTTTTCAAATGCCCGACGCTGTTCCATTTTGGGAAGTTTTAATGCAGCAACCACAGCATCCTCCATCTTGTGCTTTCTTGTCAGATGCCTCACCAACTGAGATTGTTCTTCACCACAATAATAGCAGGGTCTTTTAGGTTTCTTCTTCTGAAACACAAACAGGAATTGTGATTTTAATGCACAACAAAGAATGGCTTTCTTTACCATGCAGCACAAGACAACTTAACTTCCACTCATCTAGTTCTCAAGCTATCTTGCAGTGTTGCAGAAATAAATGAATTTATGGTGTGGACAAGTTTTATACGTCCATAATTTTTTTAACAAAGACAACTACAGGGAATTTCTTAGGTCATGCTTTACACTTTGTTGTAACATTGTTACCGGTACATCAATTTCAGGCAATTTTTAACATCTGCTTGTGATGTTGTACACATAAGGATACAGGGTGGCTGCATTTTACATAACTCACACAATTGCAGCAAAAACAATATGTGTAGGCTAGTTTCTATGATGAACAAACAAATAAAAAATGCTTTTACCTCTGTGGTTGTATTCTGCACATTTGATGTAACCACTTTAGGAAGAGGACACACGTCATGATCACTCTCCTCTCTAGCTTCAGGAACAGTCTGTAGAACAATTTGTAAGTGCATTACAATTTTGAATCTACCGGATCTTTGTATGAATCAAAAGCACCAAACGGGAGCTTGACAAAGCAAAGATAACGTCTCTCAACTTGAAATACCCACAACACAAGTTTTAAACCTTTCAAGCCCCTGGTTTAAATTCCGGTTGTATAGATTTGAACCCAGACTTATTATTCCAGAGCTTTAACTTAACTATCCTTCAGACCCCTTGTTTACAAGTCATGTCATTGAAATAGATTTATATCGAACACAGAAGAAGGAGAAACAGATTTAAAATTGGAATTGCTTGTTGCCATTGTACAAGTTTCTAGTACTTAGTATACAAAGTGACTGCAACTTAACTTCATTCATGATGCACTCAAAATTTTGGTAATAATTAAAAACAACAATGCAAAAAGCTGCCTTGGCCCATACCTTTGTGGCTGTGCTCAATTTTTCCATGTCTATTTCCTGTATGGGAAATATTTCACTCTCCTCGCCACTATCACTACTTTCAGGCACACTCTGTTGAACAAATTTTATATTAAGTGCATATAATCAAATGCTTCCATAGTTTTACTAGTAATGGCATAGCAATTGAACAACATACAACTAAATACAATTGACTAAAAACATTTTTTATACGTACATTTTCAGATCTTAAGTTTGAACATCTAGATCAAGGTATATATATATATATATATATATATATATATATATATATATATATATATATATATATATATATATATATATATATATATAAATGCTTATTTCCCTTCCGCTAGTGATTAAAAAGTAAAAAAAAACATTGGCAAGTTAAATAATGCTAAATAAAACCTCTCTTCAAATTATAGATCTAGATATAATAGAAACCACAAAATAAATAAATAATCTGATTAACTACAAATAAAAAAAAAACATACAGAAGGGATGTAGGCATCGGAAGAGTCATCATCAGCATCAACTCCATAGTGCCAGGAGCCAACATCAAAGAGTCATTATCAGCATCAACTCCATAGTGCCAGGAGCCAACATCAAAGGGGTCCTCAGGGTCAATATCAAAGGGATCAAATGATGTTCCTGCCTCATCTAAGGAGAAAAACAATGGTGACAGGTCAGATTTCCAGTTTCCATTTGAAAAGAGTCTAGATCTCTATTTCTAAATTTATAATAGAGTAGCATTCCATCTGCTCTTTAAAATTTTACAAAACTTAATATTGTTAGATAGACCTGGATCTAATCTAGAGATATTCTTCAAAATGCAAAAATTTTTGAAAATATTAAAATAAATTCTTTTTATGTATTTAAAACAAAGGCTAGAATTCCGTAACGACACACCCACCTCCTAATAAGTGTTCAAGACTTCAACTTCAAATCCAGGATAGAATCTAGTTCTAGGATTAGGGTTGGGGGTTAGTGTTGAGACACTTCTTTGGGAGATGGAGTGCCGTAACAGGGAAGTCTTTCCAAAACAAATCTAAATCTAGAATCTAGATCTCGATTCGGCTCTAAAACAAGTGTTCCCAAAACATTGATACCAATGCCAAAATTAAATAATCGTGTTCTTTTTGTGCTTGATTTCTTTTTGATCACTTTCTGTGAAACAAATCTAGATCTAGATTCTAGTCTAGGATGTCTTTTTCCTAGGCTGGCATCGATATTTTGGAAAAACGCGCTGTCATTTAATAAAGCTCAGTTTGAAATACCTCATAGAATCTGCTAGGAACAGTTGTTTAATTAAGCCCTAGAGGATTCTAGTGATTCCTAGATTAACTCACAGAAACTATCAAACTAAACTTGCAACTTGAGTTGAAACGGCTGTGGGTGCATTTTAATCATTTTTCTAGCTAAGTGTTTATAAATTAGAAATAGAATCTAGAGCAGAGAGGCTAGATACTAGAGTAAAATCAGAACTTGAGATCTATTCTTTACCTTGTTTCGTTGGTAGATCTTGAAGTCGATTTTATCTTGCTTAAAGCAAGTTCTACCATTCTTTTCACCTCTTGATTTAGGCTCTTCTGGGAGCCTATGCGAGTATGACCGTCCATTTTGTATGCAGATTTCCTCCCGCCATTCCATCACATTCTTCTTTCACTTCCAGGAAATAGTGTTGGGCATTGGAAAGCTGAGCTTCTAAAAATAGAACAGCCATCTAAAAACTAAAAATAGCCAACGTATATGTTCTCTAGATGTGCGCTTTTGATGGAATGAAATTAATTCCCAAGAAACGGTGCTACTCTCAGATAATGTAATTAATTCTGAAGATGCACGTTGGTACACGAAGTGTGAATGTCATTTTTCTCAAGAGATATACCGCTGTGCATTAAAAATATATTCAACGTTTTCGTGAGGAGTCACCGGTTTACTGGTTTTCACAATGGTCACCCCAATTTGGCAAGTTGTGTAGAGGCCAGTATGGGTTTGCTTTTCATAATTAATTCGCAAAAATTAATTTAGAACAAACTTCAAACCAAAATGCACACGACAATGGTGTGACGCCACTCTTGGTTCTCCAAACACAGTGACAATGATCGATTGTATTAGGGTGACCAGATTTTGGTCGCCATAATGGCAAAGTTGTGTGCAGGCCAGCTTTAGGGAACCTAAATGTAGCCCTAATGCGGGTC
>JAWDGP010007258.1:0-16516 GCA_033675545.1 Elysia crispata | reverse complement strand
CTGAAGGAGTAGTGGGAGACTGGGTTGGGTAGACTCACTGAAGGAGTAGTGGGAGACTGGGTTGGATAGACTCACTGAAGGAGTAGTGGGAGACTGGGTTGGGTAGACTCACTGAAGGAGTAGTGGGAGACTGGGTTGGATAGACTCACTGAAGGAGTAGTAGGAGACTGGGTTGGATAGACTCACTGAAGGAGTAGTGGGAGACTGGGTTGGGTAGACTCACTGAAGGAGTAGTGGGAGACTGGGTTGGGTAGACTCACTGAAGGAGTAGTGGGAGACTGGGTTGGGTAGACTCACTGAAGGAGTAGTGGGAGACTGGGTTGGATAGACTCACTGAAGGAGTAGTGGGAGACTGGAGTGGATAGACTCACTGAAGGAGTAGTGGGAGACTGGGTTGGGTAGACTCACTGAAGGAGTAGTAGGAGACTGGAGTGGATAGACTCACTGAAGGAGTAGTGGGAGACTGGAGTGGATAGACTCACTGAAGGAGTAGTGGGAGACTGGGTTGGGTAGACTCACTGAAGGAGTAGTGGGAGACTGGAGTGGATAGACTCACTGAAGGAGTAGTGGGAGACTGGGTTCGGTAGACTCACTGAAGGAGTAGTAGGAGACTGGAGTGGATAGACTCACTGAAGGAGTAGTGGAAGACTGGAATGGATAGACTCACTGAAGGAGTAGTGGGAGACTGGAGTGGATAGACTCACTGAAGGAGTAGTGGGAGACTGGGTTGGATAGACTCACTGAAGGAGTAGTGGGAGACTGGAGTGGATAGACTCACTGAAGGAGTAGTGGGAGACTGGAGTGGATAGACTCACTGAAGGAGTAGTGGAAGACTGGAGTGGATAGACTCACTGAAGGAGTAGTGGGAGACTGGAGTGGATAGACTCACTGAAGGAGTAGTGGAAGACTGGAGTGGATAGACTCACTGAAGGAGTAGTGGGAGACTGGAGTGGATAGACTCACTGAAGGAGTAGTGGAAGACTGGAGTGGATAGACTCACTGAAGGAGTAGTGGGAGACTGGAGTGGATAGACTCACTGAAGGAGTAGTGGGAGACTGGAGTGGGTAGACTCACTGAAGGAGTAGTGGGAGACTGGGTTGGGTAGACTCACTGAAGGAGTAGTGGGAGACTGGGTTGGGTAGACTCACTGAAGGAGTAGTGGGAGACTGGAGTGGATAGACTCACTGAAGGAGTAGTGGAAGACTGGAGTGGGTAGACTCACTGAAGGAGTAGTGGGAGACTGGGTTGGGTAGACTCACTGAAGGAGTAGTGGGAGACTGGAGTGGATAGACTCACTGAAGGAGTAGTGGAAGACTGGAATGGATAGACTCACTGAAGGAGTAGTGGGAGACTGGAATGGATAGACTCACTGAAGGAGTAGTGGGAGACTGGGTTGGGTAGACTCACTGAAGGAGTAGTGGGAGACTGGGTTGGGTAGACTCACTGAAGGAGTAGTGGGAGACTGGGTTGGGTAGACTCACTGAAGGAGTAGTGGGAGACTGGAATGGATAGACTCACTGAAGGAGTAGTGGGAGACTGGGTTGGGTAGACTCACTGAAGGAGTAGTGGGAGACTGGGTTGGATAGACTCACTGAAGGAGTAGTGGGAGACTGGAGTGGATAGACTCACTGAAGGAGTAGTGGGAGACTGGGTTGGATAGACTCACTGAAGGAGTAGTGGGAGACTGGAGTGGATAGACTCACTGAAGGAGTAGTGGGAGACTGGAGTGGATAGACTCACTGAAGGAGTAGTGGGAGACTGGAGTGGATAGACTCACTGAAGGAGTAGTGGGAGACTGGAGTGGATAGACTCACTGAAGGAGTAGTGGGAGACTGGAGTGGATAGACTCACTGAAGGAGTAGTGGGAGACTGGGTTGGGTAGACTCACTGAAGGAGTAGTGGGAGACTGGAGTGGGTAGACTCACTGAAGGAGTAGTGGAAGACTGGAGTGGATAGACTCACTGAAGGAGTAGTGGAAGACTGGAGTGGATAGACTCACTGAAGGAGTAGTGGGAGACTGGAGTGGATAGACTCACTGAAGGAGTAGTGGAAGACTGGAGTGGATAGACTCACTGAAGGAGTAGTGGAAGACTGGAGTGGATAGACTCACTGAAGGAGTAGTGGAAGACTGGAGTGGATAGACTCACTGAAGGAGTAGTGGAAGACTGGAGTGGATAGACTCACTGAAGGAGTAGTGGAAGACTGGAGTGGATAGACTCACTGAAGGAGTAGTGGAAGACTGGAGTGGATAGACTCACTGAAGGAGTAGTGGAAGACTGGAGTGGATAGACTCACTGAAGGAGTAGTGGAAGACTGGAGTGGATAGACTCACTGAAGGAGTAGTGGAAGACTGGAGTGGATAGACTCACTGAAGGAGTAGTGGGAGACTGGAATGGATAGACTCACTGAAGGAATAGTGGAAGACTGGAGTGGGTAGATTCACCGAAGGAGTAGTGGGAGACTGGAATGGATAGACTAACTGAAGGAGTAGTGGGAGACTGGAATGGGTAGATTCACTGAAGGAGTAGTGGGAGACTGGGTTGGGTAGACTCACTGAAGGAGTAGTGGGAGACTGGAATGGATAGACTCACTGAAGGAATAGTGGAAGACTGGAGTGGATAGACTCACTGAAGGAGTAGTGGGAGACTGGGTTGGGTAGACTCACTGAAGGAGTAGTGGGAGACTGGGTTGGGTAGACTCACTGAAGGAGTAGTGGGAGACTGGGTTGGGTAGACTCACTGAAGGAGTAGTGGGAGACTGGGTTGGGTAGACTCACTGAAGGAGTAGTGGGAGACTGGGTTGGGTAGACTCACTGAAGGAGTAGTGGGAGACTGGAATGGATAGACTCACTGAAGGAGTAGTGGAAGACTGGGTTGGGTAGACTCACTGAAGGAGTAGTGGGAGACTGGAATGGATAGACTCACTGAAGGAGTAGTGGAAGACTGGGTTGGGTAGACTCACTGAAGGAGTAGTGGGAGACTGGGTTGGGTAGACTCACTGAAGGAGTAGTGGGAGACTGGGTTGGGTAGACTCACTGAAGGAGTAGTGGAAGACTGGAGTGGGTAGACTCACTGAAGGAGTAGTGGGAGACTGGGTTGGATAGACTCACTGAAGGAGTAGTGGGAGACTGGAGTGGATAGACTCACTGAAGGAGTAGTGGGAGACTGGGTTGGATAGACTCACTGAAGGAGTAGTGGGAGACTGGGTTGGGTAGACTCACTGAAGGAGTAGTGGGAGACTGGGTTGGGTAGACTCACTGAAGGAGTAGTGGGAGACTGGGTTCGGTAGACTCACTGAAGGAGTAGTGGGAGACTGGGTTGGGTAGAGTCACTGAAGGAATAGTGGAAGACTAGAGTGGATAGTCTCACTGAAGGAATAGTGGAAGACTGGAGTGGGTAGATTCACTGAAGGAGTAGTGGGAGACTGGAATGGATAGACTCACTGAAGGAATAGTGGAAGACTGGAGTGGGTAGATTCACTGAAGGAGTAGTGGGAGACTGGAATGGATAGACTCACTGAAGGAGTAGTGGGAGACTGGAATGGATAGACTCACTGAAGGAGTAGTGGGAGACTGGGTTGGGTAGACTCACTGAAGGAGTAGTGGGAGACTGGAATGGATAGACTCACTGAAGGAGTAGTGGAAGACTGGAGTGGATAGACTCACTGAAGGAGTAGTGGGAGACTGGGTTGGGTAGACTCACTGAAGGAGTAGTGGGAGACTGGAATGGATAGACTCACTGAAGGAGTAGTGGGAGACTGGAGTGGGTAGACTCACTGAAGGAGTAGTGGAAGACTGGAGTGGATAGACTCACTGAAGGAGTAGTGGGAGACTGGAGTGGATAGACTCACTGAAGGAGTAGTGGGAGACTGGAGTGGATAGACTCACTGAAGGAGTAGTGGGAGACTGGAATGGATAGACTCACTGAAGGAATAGTGGAAGACTGGAGTGGATAGACTCACTGAAGGAGTAGTGGGAGACTGGAATGGATAGACTCACTGAAGGAATAGTGGAAGACTGGAGTGGGTAGATTCAGTGAAGGAGTAGTGAGAGACTGGGTTGGGTAGACTCACTGAAGGAGTAGTGGGAGACTGGGTTGGGTAGACTCACTGAAGGAGTAGTGGGAGACTGGGTTGGGTAGACTCACTGAAGGAGTAGTGGGAGACTGGGTTGGGTAGACTCACTGAAGGAGTAGTGGGAGACTGGGTTGGGTAGACTCACTGAAGGAGTAGTGGGAGACTGGGTTGGGTAGACTCACTGAAGGAGTAGTGGGAGACTGGGTTGGGTAGACTCACTGAAGGAGTAGTGGGAGACTGGGTTGGGTAGACTCACTGAAGGAGTAGTGGGAGACTGGGTTGGGTAGACTCACTGAAGGAGTAGTGGGAGACTGGGTTGGATAGACTCACTGAAGGAGTAGTGGGAGACTGGGTTGGGTAGACTCACTGAAGGAGTAGTGGGAGACTGGGTTGGGTAGACTCACTGAAGGAGTAGTGGGAGACTGGAATGGATAGACTCACTGAAGGAGTAGTGGAAGACTGGGTTGGGTAGACTCACTGAAGGAGTAGTGGGAGACTGGGTTGGGTAGACTCACTGAAGGAGTAGTGGGAGACTGGAATGGATAGACTCACTGAAGGAGTAGTGGGAGACTGGGTTGGGTAGACTCACTGAAGGAGTAGTGGGAGACTGGGTTGGATAGACTCACTGAAGGAGTAGTGGGAGACTGGGTTGGGTAGACTCACTGAAGGAGTAGTGGGAGACTGGAATGGATAGACTCACTGAAGGAGTAGTGGGAGACTGGAATGGATAGACTCACTGAAGGAGTAGTGGGAGACTGGAATGGATAGACTCACTGAAGGAGTAGTGGAAGACTGGAGTGGGTAGACTCACTGAAGGAGTAGTGGGAGACTGGAATGGATAGACTCACTGAAGGAGTAGTGGGAGACTGGGTTGGGTAGACTCACTGAAGGAGTAGTAGGAGACTGGGTTGGGTAGACTCACTGAAGGAGTAGTGGGAGACTGGAATGGATAGACTCACTGAAGGAGTAGTGGAAGACTGGAGTGGATAGACTCACTGAAGGAAGAGTGGGAGACTGGAGTGGATAGACTCACTGAAGGAATAGTGGAAGACTAGAGTGGATAGTCTCACTGAAGGAGTAGTGGGAGACTGGAATGGATAGACTCACTGAAGGAATGGTGGGAGACTGGGGTGGATAGACTAACTGAAGGAATAGTGGAAGACTGGGTTCTGTAGACTCACTGAAGGAGTAGTGGGAGACTGGAATGGATAGACTAACTGAAGGAATAGTGGAAGACTGGAGTGGGTAGATTCACTTAAGGAGTAGTGGGAGACTGGAATGGATAGACTCACTGAAGGAGTAGTGGGAGACTGGGTTCTGTAGACTCACTGAAGGAGTAGTGGGAGACTGGAATGGATAGACTAACTGAAGGAGTAGTGGGAGACTGGGTTCTGTAGACTCACTGAAGGAGTAGTGGGAGACTGGGTTCTGTAGACTCACTGAAGGAGTGGTAGGAGACATGGGTTCGGTAGACTCACTGAGGGAGTGGTGGGAGACATGGGTGGGTATATTCATTGAAGGAGTGGTGGGAAACTGGGTTCGGTAGACTCACTGAAGGAGTGGTGGGAGACTGGGTTCGGTAGACTCACTGAAGGAGTGGTGGGAGACTGGGTTCGGTAGACTCACTGAAGGAGTAGTGGGAGACTGGGTTGGGTAGACTCACTGAAGGAGTGGTGGGAGACTGGGTTCGATAGACTCACTGAAGGAGTGGTGGGAGACTGGGTTCGGTAGACTCACTGAAGGAGTGGTGGGAGACTGGGTTCGGTAGACTCACTGAAGGAGTGGTGGGAGACTGGGTTCGGTAGACTCACTGAAGGAGTGGTGGGAGACTGGGTTCGGTAGACTCACTGAAGGAGTGGTGGGAGACTGGGTTCGGTAGACTCACTGAAGGAGTGGTGGGAGACTGGGTTCGATAGACTCACTGAAGGAGTGGTGGGAGACTGGGTTCGGTAGACTCACTGAAGGGGTGGTGGGAGACTGGGTTCGATAGACTCACTGAAGGAGTGGTGAGAGACTGGGTTCGGTAGATTCACTGAAGGAGAGAAACACGGTGAAATTGGTCTAGAATTCAGATTTTTAAGCCTGTATCGATTATGATTCCTTAAGCCTAAAATGTTTTGACAATTTCCTGATTTTTACGTAGATTGAGCTGTGGTCTAAATCCCATTAATAACAATCATAGAAAGAGCAAGAAAGAATGGAAGAAATGCAAAAGGTGAATATAAAAAGTATTAAAAAAGGCCAACTTTATGGTTTTGATATTCAATGTAGCTAATAAAAAAAAACTCGGATTTCATAGCCCTCTTCACAACTGTTATGAGTTTAAGATTATTTTCTCTTTCTATTGACAAGTTAACAATGCATTCTTCCAAATTTGTTTTATACTTGACAAAGAGGGGCCAAATGGGACAAAAACTATAGATGTACATAATGAATAATTACAATAATTTGTGAATTAAAACAGTACATGGTTGTATTTTCAACAAAATAAATTTTGCGGTACCCATCTAAAATGTTCTTTTTAATTATTACGAGGTCCGTTTCATAAATAAGTTTCCCACCTCCATAAATCAACAACCAAAAGGCATAAGATGATAAAATTTGGCACAGATTGCCTTTAATATCTGACCTATTCAACGTAACATCCACCATTGTTGGCGCATTTCTCTATCCGTTGTAACCAGTCTTTAAATGCAGTGACGTAAGAACATTTGTCCAGGTTCTTTATTGCTACTTTCGTAGCCTGAATAATGTCCTGTTCTGTTTCAAATCGCTGGCCGCGAAGATGTTCTTTCATTTTAGGGAATAGGTGAAAATCGCAGGGAGCAAGGTCAGGTGAATAGCGAGGATGCTCCAGCAGTTCCCACTTGTAGCCAGCCAAAACGTCTCTCACTGCCCGGGCCGTATGGACTGGCGCATTGTCGTGGTGAAACAAGATGCCTGACTCCAACAGCCCGGGTCGTTTCTTTCGAATGGCAGGTTTGAGTTTGTCTTGCAGCACCTTCTTGTAGTACTGTGCATTGATTGTGGTGCCTATAAGTACAGGCCAGCGCAGAATCACACCATTCATGTCAAAAAAGATCATGTGCATGACCTTGAGAGCCCCTTGTTTGCGTCGAACTTTCTCTGGCCGAGGCTCATCAAAGTCTCTCCATTCGGCTGACTGCCGCTTTGTTTCAGGATCCCAGGAATACACCCAAGTCTCATCACCGGTAATTATCCGACCCAAAAAGTCATTTTGCTCAGTTTGAAATCTCCGCAAAAAGTTTCTGGAAAAATTGACCCTTGACTCCTTCTGCTCATCTGTCAGCAAATGTGGAACCCATTTTGAAAACTTCTTCTTCTTATTCAGTTTGTTGGTTAGAACTCTAAACGCGGACGTTCTAGACATCGATGTTTCCGTAGAAATCTCCTCACAAGTTTTTCGTCTGTCATCACTCAATGAAACGAGAACTTTAGAAATGTTTGCATCCCCGCATGCTGTCACAGGTCGGCCAGGACGAGGTTCATCTTCCATGTCATCTCGTCCCTATGAAACAGCTTTTACCCACTTTCTTACCGTCTGAATAGAAGGAGCATTTTCTCTTAAAACAGTCACTAGATCTTTGTGAATGCATGATGCATCTTTTCCCAAAATAACAGAAAATTTTATGATGACACGGATGTCATATCTTGAAAAATTTTGGTGTGCCGGTGAGCTTTCTATTATGCCGGCCATTTTGCTCCAACGGACTTCAGAAAAGTAAATGCTATTTTGTATCCGTTCAACATAGAGCCACAAAATTTCATTGCGAATTCCCAAAAGGTTTGATCCTTCAGTGTGCCAAATTTCATGTACATAGCTTAGACGGTTTTGATTTTATAGAGTAGGGAAACTTATTTATGAAACGGACCTCGTAAGTAATTGTTATGAGCGATTCAGTAGTGTGTCTTTACTCGTATGGTTTGACACATTTGAAGTCTAGCGCTGGACCAAGTCGTTGATAAAAGTGAAAGAGAATGAGCAAACCTGCTTAATATCATCTCTTAATTCTTTTCTAACTTATATTGGTGAGCCTCTCTGTCACCTGCGCCAAAAATAAGTTCAAGTTTTGAATTGAGTGGAAAATCCAGGTGTAACCGAATTAAATGAACAAAACATAATTAAAATATTTAAATCTTGGTTTTGTTTCAAACAAAGCTAAATCGAAAAATTTTGAGGGTAAGGGATACAAGAAAAAAGTTTCCAGGAGGAAAAAAAAGCGTAAAATGAGTTGTTCGGCCTGTTTGATATTTGTCTCAAGCGCTTAGGAAAAATGAGGATAGTTTGATAGGCATGGTGTTGTAGTTTCAAATAAATCCTAGCATTGTTGAAGAAAAGTTGCGAAAAGTAGATCATAATATTGATGATGATGATAATGATGGTGATGATGATTATGATGGTGGTGATGATTATGATGGTGGTGATGATTATGATGTTGATGATGATGATGATGATGATGATGATGATGTTGGTAATGATGATAATATGATCATAATGATGATTATGATAGTGGTGATGATTGCAATGTTGTTGTTGTTCTTGTTGTTGTTGTTGATGATGATGATGATGATGATGATGATGATGATGATGATGATAATGATGGTGATGGTAATGGTGGTGGTGGTGACTGTAATGTTCAAGATGATGATGATGATGATGATGATATTGGTAGTGGTGGTGGTGGTGATGACTATAATGTTCTTAATGATAGTGATGATGATTATGATGATGATGATTATGATGATCATGATGATGATCAAGATAATCACGATTAAAACTAGTGGTGAAAAATAATGGTAATGATCATCATGATCATAATCCACATGGCAGTTCATAATGGCAACTAAGAGTCAAAAATTTTTTATTGATGTATTTATTTATTTATATATTTATATTTCAATTTTTTTTTGCTTTTAAATACTTCAAAGCAAATTCAGAATATTTTATGATTAAAGGAAAAAACTCCAAGAAAATTAATTGCCCAGACTTTTTCTCAATGAATAAACTTTAGCAGTTTTTTAAATAGTTTAGGCAGTCAACTCAAAAAACACACAAATTCAAGTATTTTTTTTATTTTAATTTTTGTTTCAGTATTAGTAACCTCTGGTCGACGAGAAGGCATAGTAGAGGCCTGTATGTGACAAATAGTGCGTTATTTTTTGTATGCCTTCAACTGCGTTTAAGCTAGAAAAAAATTTCTGTCAAAACTCCAGATATTAATTTTACATGAAACAAATCCATCTTGAAAGAGAATAAATCTGACATTTATACGTGTCTTTTTTTTTTCAATTTGAAAAGTAGCTGCGTTAACGTCCTGTAGAGTCAGTAAATTGGTCAGTTATGGTTACATAAAAATAGTTATCTCTGTTAGCTGCTGAACCGTTTTATTTTTTTTTTAATGGAAGGAGGTGGAGTGTTTTTGCTTCCTTTCTGGAATTAATGGGGAAAAAAAGATCTCCAAAAGCCCCTAAATAGTGGTTATACAAAGTATTCATATCCTCGGCTATTTATAGAATATTCCCAATTTGCCGGATCAGATCAGCCTAAAAATTATATGAGAAAAGCATAGAAAGCATGGCTTGAAAGCGAAAAATATGGCAGTTGATACTGAACAAGATACCCTGTAGTGCTGTGTGGTTGGAAACAATCATAGGCTGTCAACACGCCACCTCGCCACCTCGCCATCTCGCACCCAGTGAAGACTTTCAGAACAATAAAATCCAGGAGAACTCTGAGACAGAGGAGAAGGCTCTGATCTATCAAGCTGCAAAATAAAATTCAATTATTTTTATAAATATTTTCAATTTTTGTATCTTTTAAACTTACCATTGAAATGTTTCTTATAGACCGCATTTCCTGTTACAAACGCTTAATCACGGTTGGTTTACTTCTCTCGCTCTTACACCCAAAAAAGCCTCACTATTGTACCACAGGATAAAATATAGTACTCTTCTTTTTTCAACCTAAGAGCTAATTGGCAGAGGATTCGCCTAAAACTTGTTATACGACCCAACAATCACATCATGCTAAGACGGGCCAGATGTTATTCTCTCTCTTGAGACCCAGCAGGCATATCCATCTTAGGCAGCCCACAACTCTCCTTATGTTACATAACTTCTACCATCATGAGATTAATCGACTAATCTAATCCTCTCAACCTAACAATCAATCTAATTGACATTCATAGAGAATGGATTGTAACTGAGAATTTTACTTATGTTTTAATCTGGTGTTGAAGTGTGTAGACGCAATACCGATGGCGCGGGTTGTTATAAAAACTGTAGCCCTAAATGTGATGGACCGAAAAAGGCGGGCGATAATAAAGATGGATCGTGCCCTAAATGTGATGGACCGAAAAAGGCGGGCGATAATAAAGATGGATCGTGCCCTAAATGTGATGGACCGAAAAAGGCGGGCGATAATAAAGATGGATCGTGATTCGAAATTTGTTCCTATGTTTACCTCAGAGACAAGATTAAAACAGAGAGGAAAAACTTTTCCGTCTTTATGTTGTCTCCATTATTATTTATTATTTAACAATTTTGCAGGAGAGACAGCATCAGTTAGCAAAATAAATATATCATACAAGCTTAGAACTTAAATTTTTCTTTGTTCGAATATTGTATTTAAAAAAATCATTTGAGACAATAATTTGCTCAAAATTATCCATTACTGTGCAAAATACTTTACCTGTCTCATTTTTTAATCTGAAAAAAAATTCGATCTAATACTTTTACATGACATCATTTAAAAGGCATGTTAATTTCATTATATTATGCAATATACAACTTAGTGTTAAACTGAAAAGGGTCGAACCGCAAGATAAGTAAGAATTTATTGATCTTAGACAGATTTAATGCTGTACATTTCCACAAATGCTATTACCATTTCTGTAGCAAAAATGCGCGTTGTTGAAGATTTTTTAAGCTATGTTATATAATACAAAGGATTTAACTGGCTTAAGACACCAGTCTTGGAAACAGCTTGTGGTATAAATACATAGAGAGTAAACTGCTCGGAATCGTGCTGCCCAAACTGTGCTGGATCAATCAAAGATTGTAACAACTTTAATGATTTGTGCATTCCAAGTTGTTGTAAAGAATATAAAAGAAAATTAAATGCAATGACAGGAAGGAATTTACACTCACATCCCAATTGTGTGCGTGCCACAAGAAGAAGGATTTCGATATTATACAATTATACTCTCGCCTATCCCCAACCTCTGTCATTGAAATAGAAATGGATAGTGAGAGAGAGACATAGAGAGAGAGCAACACAGATAGGGAGGAAGAGAGAGAGAGAGAGAGAGAGAGAGAGAGAGAGAGAGAGAGAGAGAGAGAGAGAGAGAGAGAGAGCAACACAGAGAGGGAGGAAGAGAGAGAGAGAGAGAGAGAGAGAGAGAGAGAGAGAGAGAGAGAGAGAGAGAGAGAGAGAGAGAGAGAGAGAGAGAGAGAGAGAGAGAGAGAGAGAGAGAGAGAGAGAGAGAGAGAGACAGAGAGAGAGAGAGAGAGACAGAGAGACAGAGAGAGAGAGAGAGAGAGAGAGAGAGAGAGAGACAGAGAGAGAGAGAGAGAGAGAGAGAGAGAGAGAGAGAGAGAGAGAGAGAGAGAGAGAGACAGAGAGAGAGAGAGAGAGAGAGAGAGAGAGAGAGAGAGAGAGAGAGAGAGAGAGAGAGAGAGAGAGAGAGAGAGAGAGAGAGAGAGAGAGACAGAGAGACAGAGAGAGAAAGAGAGAAAGAGAGAGAGAGCAACACAGAGAGGGAGGAAGAGAGAGAGAGAGAGAGAGAGAGAGAGAGAGAGAGAGAGAGAGAGAGAGAGAGAGAGAGAGAGAGAGAGAGAGAGAGCAACACAGAGAGGGAGGAAGAGAGAGAGCGAGAGAGATAAAGAGCAAGAGAGAGAGAGAGAGAGAGAGAGAGAGAGAGAGAGAGAGAGAGAGAGAGAGCAAAAGCGGGAGGGAGATGTACGATACTTTTATTTCACATCTTTTTTTTTCTAATTTATATCAAATTTAGGCATTTTAAACTTTTTCCGCGCACGGACTTGTTCGAAAAAAGATCAGATTGGAATTTGTTTTGAAGCAGTTTGAATATCTATCTATGTATCAATCTATCTACCTATCTAACTATATATTATATATAAATATATTTATATATTTTATTAAAATATTATATAAATTGCTCCACAAGTGTACTTACTTAACTTTTTAAACGAACTTTCTTTTTCACACTTCTGGTAAAGCCTGAAATGTAACCTCATGTTTAATCTTAGACCTGTTACATTCTGGGAATTTCTGCTCTACACTGATTGCCCTTGCCCTCTTCTGTTTACCAGAATTGATTTTCTTTCTCAACGATGAATAGTCATCGGAGCATAATTATCTTCTTTGCTTGCAGCAAGAAACTAACGATAGCATTTTAAGACATACTAGTATTACCCTGAATAATAAGCACAATAATAATGTCATTTAAAATAATCAAAACCTCCAGAAAAAATACACAAAATCTCATTGAAAACAGGCGTATAGTACTATTATCATGTAAAGGAAGAAAACGTTTTTAAATCCATATAAAAACTGCTTTTTTTAATGTATATCCATATTTTATCTTTTTATTAGTGGAGTACATTCATTTATTAACATTAAAATTGCAAGAAGATAGAAGTTATTCAAATGGAAGTATTTTGACACCCAAACTTTTTTTCCTCTCTCCTCCTTCACCTCGTTCTCCTAAATACTACTACTACTACTACTACTACTACTACTACTACTACTACTACTACTACTACTACTACTACTACTACTACTACTACTACTACTACTACTACTACTACTACTACTACTACTACTACTACTACTACTACTACAGCTGCTGCTGCTGCTGCTGCTGCTGCTGCTGCTGCTACTACTACTACTACTACTACTACTACTACTACTACTACTACTACTTCTACTACTACTTCTACTACTACTACTACATTGAGTACTTATGGTATACTTACGGTAAGGATTAATTGTGTTTCTTGTCGTGAGTACTTGAAATTATACAGATTCTACAGCCCTATATTTCAGCCTCTGACAAATCTTTTTTTAGGGAAATATTTAGCACTAAAAAGACACGTTTCTTAAGTTTCCCTTAACAAATTTTTTCACAGTACTTTAAGCCTAACTGAGCTGCGATTGACGCTCCACAGAAAAATCAAGCAATCATATGTTGTTACGTTGGAATTCTAAAATACTATTGTTTTACATTAGCGGCATCTTACGTTAAGCTGCTACTCGCTCAGTCATGGACATAAAGCCCAACCTCTCTTTGCTTGATAGTTCATGCAGTCAATTTGTTTTAAAATAGCTGACTCTTATTTACAATTTTAAATCGTCAACAGAACGACATAAGCAGTCACATAACAAATAGTACACACAATTATTTTTCGGAAACTGTAGACTAACTATGAATTTTACTAATAGTTTTTTTACAAAAGAAAGAAAAAGTGTTCTACACATTATACCAACTGGGATAGTAAAAAAGAAACACATGGTTTGTGATTATGTTTTTACCAATAATTTCAATTTGCAATGGTCAAGTACAACACTTTGTGAGAAGAAGGGACAGGCAGAGAGAGAGAAAGGTAATGGTGAGGATAGAAAGTGAGCGAGAGAGATTGAGAGAAGGACAGAGACAGACAGAGACAGACAGAGAGAGAAAGAGACACAGACAGACAGACAGACAGACAGACAGATGGGAAGGTAAAGGGAAACTGATAAACTTTGTATAGGAGTAGATTTGACATTATTTGAAAATTGGCATGGGTGTTAGAGAAAAACACAGAATTCGATAGATATCTCTATTATCTATATAACTTCTGGAGCACTCTTTTACAAATTAAGTAAAATTAAAATGATGCATTCTTTTGCTCTAATAAAAATCAGGTTTAGTATTCAGCTCAAATGTAACAAATAAAATGCGCAGTTCATACAATTTTTATTCTCTTTGTATTATGACATTTTTCTTTTTGCTATAGCTCCGTGGTAACAACTATACCTAGAATTATAAATTGTTTGAGGGTTCCATTCAAATTCGAAATTACGCATATGCCTCACATCATGCGATCTTAGGTATCCAAACTGCATAATGTGGGTTTCTAGATTAAATTTTATCCCATATCTTCTCTTGTTTAGTAAAAAATGTTTGTAAAAAATCTCTTATCTTCTTTTGCTTCTTCTAATACTCTGCCTTTATCCTTTACTAGTGATGTCAGCCTTTGGAATGTAAAATTTTTATTCTTAAGGTAATTATAATATCGTGCTGTTTTTTCTCCCTGCAATATCCACCTGGCCTTAGATCTGATAAGGACTCTTTCGAGCGTCTTTGGTCTTAAATGTTCGAATCCTTCTTTTTCTTTATATAAATAAAGTTGAATTACAGTCTTTGACACTTTGAGTAAACTTTTGTTCTAGAGTAACTCACTATTAAACTTGCGAAATGCGTGATCCCTTTGGGAATTATTTATTTTTATGAATAAGGGTAACAGATGAGTGATCAGATCTATATCCCAAGTCTACGGTTTTTGCATGTGTAAAAGGTTTTCAATGAGTCTGATATCAGAAAATCGTCAGGCGACCCATTATGAGTGATCAGATCTATATCCCAAATCTTTGGTTTTTGCATGTGTAAAAGGTTTCCCAATGAGTTTGATATCAGAAAATCGTCAGGCGACCCATTATGAGTGATCAGATCTATATCCCAAATCTTTGGTTTTTGCATGTGTAAAAGGTTTCCAATGAGTCTGATATCAGAAAATCGTCAGGCGACCCATTATGAGTGATCAGATCTATATCCCAAATCTTTGGTTTTTGCATGTGTAAAAGGTTTCCCAATGAGTTTGATATCAGAAAATCGTCAGGCGACCCATTATGAGTGATCAGATCTATATCCCAAGCCTATGGTTTTTGCATGTGTAAAAGGTTTCCAATGAGTCTGATATCAGAAAATCGTCAGGCGACCCATTATGAGTGATCAGATCTATATCCCAAGCCTATGGTTTTTGCATGTGTAAAAGGTTTTCAATGAGTCTGATATCAGAAAATCGTCAGGCGACCCATTATGAGTGATCAGATCTATATCCCAAATCTTTGGTTTTTGCATGTGTAAAAGGTTTCCAATGAGTCTGATATCAGAAAATCGTCAGGCGACCCATTATGAGTGATCAGATCTATATCCCAAGCCTATGGTTTTTGCATGTGTAAAAGGTTTCCAATGAGTCTGATATCAGAAAATCGTCAGGCGACCCATTAGCGTCTGGCTGTGGAGCACTGACCGTCCTCACGTATACTATGTTTGTTCTGGGTTTTGTTCTCACCAGAAATCGGTACACCAGGGTCCCAAATCAATTACTGCAGCCTTTCTTTGGCTTTGAGGTATTTCATATGTTGGTAATTCTTACCATCGAACTAAAGATCTAAACGTATATTCCAATCTCCGAAATGATAATTATTTGTTGTTTTTTCTATGTTAATGCGCGCCCTTAATACATTTGGATCATCCCTTTGAGGACCGTATATAGAACCTCATGATTCTTACAATCTTCAATACTTACATAAAGGATAACAAATTTCCAATATCTCGATTGAAATGTGTTGTGAACATGTGTGGCTCCTCCTCTGTCTTCGGATGTGTATGACCCAAAACAGACTTGATAGCCTCGTTCAAGTTTGTAAACTGTTCCTGTCCCTTGACAAAACGCCTGTCATTATTTTCTTCAGCAAGTAGTGAAAGACTTAATGTCTCTTATTTTTAGATAATCAAAACCTTTCGTGTTAATAAAACACAATTTTACAACCCCATCTTTGGAATGTTTCGTCATTAAACAAATATCAATTGCATACTCAAGACAATGTGTTTATTATTTTGAGGAAAAATAAGTGAACAGTTTAATATCGCAATTAATTGGATATAGAACATATATTCTCTGATATAAATGACCTATTTTATCATTTAGGTTTTTTTGAGTTGAACGTGAAAGCTTGCTTGCGTCTGTAACAAAACATAAACAATGTGCAGTAGATTAAACTCACAGAATAAACGATGATATCAAAATACTAATTCGCTGGCTTCTTCTTAAAACTACTTTATTTTACAGGTGACTCGTATAACTACTTCTCCTTTTATCTCCTCCAGTTATGATTTTTTCTATAAGATCACACTTTTATTTTTTTTGGAATTTATAAGAAGTCAAAGGATTACTAAATTAAATTATAATTTAATTTAGATAAGTAGATCCTGAAAATATCATGCTAAACACAAGCTTTTCCCAGTTTTTTCTTTGTACTTTCAATCATCCACCCTTTGTCTTCAATTCATCAAATAAAGGATATCAAAGATCCATTTCATTGGTTGATTTACTGTGTCTTAAAATTATATTGTTC
>JAWDGP010007257.1:445000-451152 GCA_033675545.1 Elysia crispata | reverse complement strand
ACCGTTGAAGTTTATGAGCGCTGTTATGTGTACATTACAATAAGAATTAGTCCAATACAAATTTTTTTTTGGACATCAGAGGGTAAGCCCACTTTATTATTATTTTTTTGTTGAGATTCCATAATCATGAAAACCTTCTAATAACAATTGAACGCACAAAATAAATAATTATTTAACATGCAGTTTGTAAATTTTTTTCACTGCTATTCTCCCCCACAGCCTGTGGTTTGTGAGCGCGGTATGGGTGACCGTGTAACTAAAACTTACCCACGTTACGTCATCACGACTGACCAGACAATACAACGACAAATTCTGTGTGAGACACAAACAGACGGTGGAGGTTGGACCGTCATCCAGGTAATTCGATATATAACTATAGCAAAATCAACCATATTAAAAACTCGAAAACGGCTTGCTCGTCATAGTGCTGGGTCTGAAACCAATGATGTCCACTTGATATCACAACTGAGTATTAGGTAGGAAGACTTTGTGTTGTTCCTAAGTAGGATCTGTATACTATATAATATAACACTATTTTTAGAATTTTATATTGTTTTTTTTTACTTTTTATATTATTTATCGACGATGCGCTAATCTATTAGTTTTAAATCGCTAGGAAATAAACAATATGTATAAGCGCAATTAAAGTCTTTTCAATGGGTAAATTGCAAAATGTCGTGATAATAGACCTATCGAGTATGAAAAGCAAACACATCTTGTGTCTTTATCAAATAGTAATAAAATGTTTAACTACAATTGAGGTGTTATTGTTATTTCTTCTCGAAAGAAGATAAGTTCTTTAGAAAGTTGATCGTTTGTTAAACGAACAACGCTTTCTTTTGAATGTAAAATATTTAACAGAGACAATATTATAGTATTGATTTATATATGTTTCCTGTGATCATTCTTTAACAATAATACTTAAAAAAACCATCCCAAACACCGGTACTTTATGTAACGACAGATATCACTATTGGTATCTAGTATATCGAATCTAAATTTTTTATTTTAATAGAGAAGGTTTGAATAAAAGGGGCGGAGCTTAACGTAGATTAAAGTTTGCGATTTGAATAGAGTCGTCAGTCAATCTGTCCCCACGGTACCAGTTTTCAGCTCAGGTATTTCAAACTTAATGGCTTCTTCCTTGCTCTGTGTGATGTTTATAACTATGAACGGAGGACTAATTTCACTGTGTCGCCTTCAAACAACTCAATGAAATGAAATCTGATGAGCAGAAACCATTGTTCTCTTCATACAAATATGTTTTCAAATATCGTAGATAAAATATAGGTCTTAAATTAAGCACATGCGATACTATATTGTACATCTTGTTTCACTGATATGAGACTGAAAAATATAGTTGATGTATAAAATATCCTCAGAGACGAGCTGCCGGGGATGTTGATTTTTATAGAGATTGGACAACTTACCGCAAGGGTTTTGGTTCTCTGACCGTCGACTTCTGGCTGGGCAATGAGGCAATCTATAATCTCACAGACACGGTAAGTAATGAGGCAATCTATAATCTCACAGAGACGTTAAGTAATGAGGCAATCTATAATCTCACGAAAACGGTAAGTAAGAAGGTAATATATAATCTCACAGAGACGGTGAGTACAGAGTCAATCTATAATCTCAAAGACACCGTGAGTAAAGAGGCAATCTATCATCTCACAGACACGGCGAGTAAAGAGGCAATCTATAATCTTAAAGACACGGTGAGTAAAGAGGCAATCTATAATCTCACAGACACGGTGAGTAAAGAGGCAATCTATAATCTCACAGACACGGTGAGTAAAGAGGCAATCTATAATCTCACAGACACGGTGAGTAAAGAGGCAATCTATAATCTCACAGACACGGTGAGTAATGAGGCAATCTATAATCTCACAGACACGGTGAGTAATGAGGCAATCTATAATCTCACAGACACGGTGAGTAATGAGGCAATCTATAATCTCACAGGCACGGTAAGTAATCAGGCAATCTATAATGTCACAGACTTGGTAAGTAATAAGGTAAACTATAATATCACAGACACGGTAAGTAATGAGGCAATCTATCATCTTACAGACACGGTGAGTAAAGAGGCAATCTATAATCTCACAGACACGGTAAGTAATGAGGTAATCTATAATGTCACAGACTTGGTAAGTAAAGAGGCAATCTATAATCTCTCACACAGGGTAAGAAATGAGGCAATCTGTAATCTCACAGACACGGTAGGCAATTATGCAATCTGTAATCCCACAGACACGGTAAGGAATCATCGTTTATGAGTTAGATCTTGGTCTCTATCTCCATATTCTTACTGAACATGTTTAGTTGACGTTCAATGAAGCAGATCTTGACCAGATTTGTTTTTCTCACTTTGATGTTTTTGAACGATTTGGGATGTAGCTCTAAATCCATATCTGATATTTAACTCTTCTAAATTTTAATTTGTTTTTCTTTAACTCGTTTTGTCAAAAATGTTTCCCTATACAATCGAAGGGTTAAAGATTGTAAGTGTTATAGCCTACTCTATTCTAGGAAAAAAGCTTCGAGGGATTTCGAGCTGGTTTGAAACATGCACTTCCAAATTCAAAAAAAAAAAATGAAATGTCTCATCGCTGTAATTTAGAACTGAAGTGAGCAAAGATAGTAAGGGACATGAAGGCCAGAAAATATCTTTCTTGTTTCAAATAAATGTAAAGTACTGGTAGTTTTTAAGAGAAAAGAAAGTAATGGTTAAATTACTACTACTACTACTACTACTACTACTACTACTACTACTACTACTACTACTACTACTACTACTACTACTACTACTACTACTACTACTACTACTACCACTACCACTACCACTACCACTACCGCTACCGCTACCACTACTACTACCACTACTACTACTACTACTACTACTACTACTACTACTACTACTACTACTACTACTACTACTACTACTACTACTACTACTACTACTACACTACAACTACTACTACTACTACTACTACTACTACTACTACTACTACAACTACTACTCTACCACTACCACTACCACTACCACTACCGCTACCGCTACCACTACTACTACCACTACTACTACTACTACTACTACTACTACTACTACTACTACTACTACTACTACTACTACTACTACTACTACTACACTACAACTACTACTACTACTACTACTACTACTACTACTACTACTACTACTACTACTACTACTATTATTATTATTATTATTATTATTATTATTATTATTATTATTATTGTTATTATTATTATTATTATTATTATTATTATTATTATTATTATTATTATTATTATTATTATTAGAGAGATAGAGGCAGTCGGATAGGCAGGCAGAGACAGAGAGAAACACAGAAAGTCAGACAGACGACATTACGCAGGCAAAATGACAGATAGACTGGCAGAAAGACAATGTCAGGGAGAGAAAACAATTTACCTAGAAAGAAAGACAAACAACGTCATAGAGAAAAACTGATCAGAGTTGAATTTACTGTGTCATTCACATTCAATTTTACTCTTTACTCATCCTTCCAGTTTTAGCATTTTATGTAGAGTAACCCTGACTTGTTTTGGATTTTATTCTTTAATAATACTTTAATTGTTTTGTGTTTCTTTTCACTTCAACCTCGTACAATAAAATTACGGAAAAAACATTTCCTCTCATTCCACAGTATCCTTACGAGCTGAGAATTGACTTCCGGGTCAACGGTCAGGAGATGTTTGCTGAATACTCGATGTTTAGGATCGAAGACGAGTCAGACAAGTATGACTGTGTTTCAAAAATATTTGAAAAAAAAAAGACGGTATTTGAAACAAACAAAAATCTTCATTCAAAATGTAAACACCCTTCCTCACAGTAGTCTAGCAAAGTCTGTTATATTAGAACTGCTTGATGAAGGTCGCCGCACCCTAAACGTGCATAGTAGAGACGATAGCACCGCACCTTTTCTTCGTCTGGTCTCACTTTTGGTACAAATCTGAGCCAGGAAAAGTTGGTGCCTGAAAATATATTGCGCACTTCCTGTCAGCAAGACTCCGCCATAGAGTGTGCACAGAACACGAAAGGGTTTTTCCTAGCCTAGATCTTCTTTTTTCTAGTTACGCGCTGTATTAAGAAACTTTAAATTAGAGCTTTAATAGACACCGTTGGTGAATTTGTGTGTGTTCAGCCTTCGATTGTTCAAGCGATATAACAAAATTCTCGGAATATTTGTTGGCACAAACAGGGCAATATAAAGATCGAAATACTCGAATTTAGTGCAGCAAAACAAATTAATACGTTCTTGATCTTTCTTTTAGTCTCAGCCTAAAACAATCAAATTATACAATGATTGGTGGCAATAGGCTTCATTGCAACTGTTTACCATTGTGCAAAACGTGTATGTCAAATACATTTTCGGTATCGCACGTTAAATTTAAAACTACTAATGATAAAGGCTCAAGAGGATGATGTCTCGAATCACACCCTTCCACTCTGTCACCGACACATTTGATCGTCTCAAAAGGGTCGAGGAGGTGCTCGGTGCTGGGTCCTATCAGGTCACTCCACTCTATCACCGACACATTCTCTCCCCTTCATCATCTCAAAAGAGTCGAGGAGGTGCTCGGTCACCAAAGACGCGAAAGAGCTGAAATCACCGTTAGTAGTGGTCTGGGCATGGGATTTGATAACTATTATTTCAATAAACCAATCAATTTCCCATAAACGATCAATGGTTTTTGTACTGCTGCTACTACCATTACTATAACTATTACTTCATATATAATAATATGAATGCATGGTACATTGTTGTTTTTATTGTGGATATTTTCACTTCTTTTAGCATTAATGTTCAATGATATGCTCTTTCCATACATTATCTTTGACTGCCGTACATTAACTAAGAAAAGTTCATGAGACAAAAAACATGTAATCATTCATTTTTAATTTTCAATTTACTTAGGATTCTAACACTAAAATAATAATAATAATAATAATAATAATAATAATAATAATAATAATAATAATAATAATAAAAGAAACAAAAAAATCAACGCATTTATTTATATTTTGGTCGAAAGTTATGGAAAAAACATTTATAATGGTTAAGGAAAATATAAGGGCCTAAGGACTCTTGGATTTTAGATGGTAACCTACTATTGCATGTTTCCCGTTTCTTGCCTCTTGAGGAGGAGGAACTTAAACACATATATGTTATCATGAGATAAGAAATATTAATTTTCAATCCTCATGTTTTAAATCGATTACAGTTTGTTATTAACTTTTTCTGAACATTGCTTTAGGTATCGTCTCCGACTGGGTTCCTACTCAGGCACCATTGGGGAAAAGTCAAGCCATGGTCTGTCTCTCAGCAATAATCAACAATTTTCTACATTTGACCGTGATAATGATGCGCAGTCCGTGATGAACTGTGCCGTGTCTTATCATGGAGCTTGGTGGTACAATAGTTGCCACAACTCCAATCTCAACGGTATATGGCTCGAAAAAGCTCCAGAAGGTGTGTCTTGGTACAATGGAAGCACTTGGCTATATCCAGAGTTCACAGAGCTTAAGATAAGACGTGTGAGACAACAAATTGGGTAGAAAGCTTTGTAAATTATTACACAGAAAAATTAATTGTCTCTTAATTTCTTTTATTCCAAACGTTGAATGCCCCAATCAGTAAAAAATCAATGGAAAGCTCCTGCTTGGCAATTTTTAAAATCAATTTATTTCTTTGATCGAAATTTGTTTAGTGTGGATGGGGTGCTTCTCATTCGATTAGATGCCATGTACATTATTTCTTTCAACATTTCATGTCATTCATTTCAATAAAACTGAAACGTTGAGTTAAGCCATCCTTTTCTTTCTCTGGTCGTTCATTGTTGATGTTTTTTTTATTCGCTTCTCCTTTTTTTTCTTCTCTTATCAAATCTTTTCTTTTCAATTTTGTTATCTCTTTTATTCTTTGCGTCTCACGCACCTTGTCGTCGCATAATCATTTTATTCCTCTATTAAAGTGTTTCTCCTTTCTCTCCTAATGTCCGTCTATCAAAACTTACATGTATTCTCAGATTTAATTACTTTTTTTTCTACGCTCTTTCGCTTCCACCCTCCTCTCTCTCTCTCTCTCTCTCTCTCTCTCTCTCTCTCT
>JAWDGP010007257.1:432500-442500 GCA_033675545.1 Elysia crispata | reverse complement strand
TAAGAATTTAATATTTTAGTTTTAGCAAAATCTCTCAAAGAGATAAACTTTTCACTGCCCAAGAGAAGTTCATGCAGCAAAGGAGAAGCTGGTGGTAGAGGATGCAACTTCACTTCTCCATTTGAACAAAACAATGATTTATTTTCTCCTTTCCAACTGCAAATCCCCAAATGCGGACACTTAATATTCATAATGTCAGTATGAATACCTGGACCACTGGGTCTTTACGTTATTCTGCTTGCTGGTAGGAAGCACGTCGTGCATGGGACTCCCTACTCCTGACCAGGCGGGCATGGGTCTTGATTTGCATCGATTGGAATGGAAAGTTGCTTTTAATTTCTGAGAGAGATTTGCAGTAGCTGGGATTTGCAACTTCTGAAGAATGTTTAAAATTTAACAAAGAAGCATCATTTCACTTCCCAACAAGATCTGAAACATTACTGCTTATTACTGTTCATTTAAACTAATTTGTTCTCAATTTCTGTATTGGTCATCTATAATTTATAGTTGTTAACTCATATCTTAAAGTCTTTTCATTGAGTATAGAGTATCAAGCTACCTCTTTATAACCCGGAAATATTTTCCGTCTTCATATCTCGATCTAACTATCGATATGTTACTTGCTACATAAGTGATCAATTACTTTATAGATCTAGACTACTTATTGTTGTTGTTTTTTAATATGAAAACAATAGTGGGTATTAAAACATAAAAAAAATTATAGTTTATACGGCAGATTTTTCTTGCATGTCTTCATTGGAGCAATTATGTTTTTCTCTTCATCATGATGTGTGAAAAAAACACTTTTTCATGAAAATGAGTTTACGGGACAAGTTATACGATCGAGGTCTGCACAAAAAAGAAATTAGTGAACAACAAAGAGCGTTACCTGTAGTAAATATTTTCTATAAGAGAAGTGTATTTGAGGATATTTAATCTCAGTCAAATCAGAATTTAAAGTAATTTCCTACTAAGCCTTGTCAAAAGGACTAGCACAAAAAAACCCATACAACTCAGCCTGGTGCTATATCTATTTTATCTGACCGGTAATGTGCTGTCATTTACATTTTCGTGTCTTATAACAGAAGCAAAACAATTGTAACTGGAGAGAGTACTATAGGGAATGTGACTTTACAATACAGTAGTTATGTCACTTTGTTGAATGCCTTGAGTTATCATAAATAAAGCATTTCCATGATTTAAGCAGAACAAGACGGCTTCGCTGCAAATGTTTTCTTATTTGCACGTTTTATGTTTCATCTTTTTGTACTTCAAATTTCACACCAATGTGCATTCTTGCTTATACTTTCGCTTCATATGCTATCAACAATTAAAAGTGTTGCTCATAAATTATAACCAAGTAGCTGAACTCTTTGATAAATTGCATTCCCCGTAGCTGAAAAAAGAAAAAAAAGGAACGTTTTAAAACATTTCCAAGACCTCATTTAAAGATTTTAATATACTCTAATGGTTGTTTTTCTTTGTTACACGAATTTTGTCATAAAAAAGAGTTGGGCTTCTCAAAGTAATGTGCATTAGTTTCCTTTTATTGCACGACCTATCAGTATCCCAGCATACTTTCTATTAAAACTTTTCGAAGTTCCTTTAATCAGTCAGATGATTTTACTCATTACGTTTGAAGGTATGGAGCAGATGTGTTTTCTAATCCGGTTTTGACGTTGTACTCACATTCGTTAGCAATCAATTTAAGAATTTTTTTTTCGGATGGAGTCGCTTGATGTCATTTGTTTATGAACCGGGTAGTAAGTCGCATTGTCCATCACAATGTACACAATCTGCTCAAGGCGTGGAAGCTAAAAAATACATGATATAATGATAGAAGTCTTCCCAAGTTTTAATTGTATGATTAATTTCTCGTCTGTACCTTGCAGGAGTACTTATCTCCACTTCTTTTTATTGAATTGTTTTAAAATTGAAAACGTAATAAGCTCTGGTTAAAGTTTGTAGCTTTTAAGAATTACCTTAAAATAAGAATCTCTTTTTTTAAACATTTCTCTGTATATCCTCACAAAAAATGTTGAAAAAAAAGCATAAGAAACAAGGGCCAATTAAAATGCATTTTATAAAGGTAAAAGATCTAAGAAGATTAAGATAAACGAGCAAGAGATAAACAAAGAAAAAATGTCAATTAAAAAAATGAACGCTTCGTGGGTACCGATCGAATCATAGAAAGTATCAATGTAAGGAATTATGGAAGTTTCTTTTTTTTTTTTTTTTCAAAGAACTTGAAAGCGAACTCATGAGAAAATGTTTTTCGGTAAATGATTTATTTTACAAGAAATTTCAAAAAATCGAAAAATTTTTTCATGGTTTTCTCTTAGTTTTTAGTTTTTCATTCTTTTTTCTTGCAAACATGTATTTTTTTTTAATAATTCCGCTGTTTGACAAAATTAAAATAACGATATTCATTGTTATTATTATTATCATTATTATTATTATAATAATAATTATTATTATTATTATTATTATTATTATTATTATTATTATTATTATTATTATTATTATTATTATTATTATTATTATTATTATTATTATTATTATTATTATTATTATTATTATTATTATTATTATTATTATTATTATTATTATTATCATTATTATTATTGTTTTTGTTGTTCTTGTTGTTGTTGTTGTTGTTGTTGTTGTTGTTGTTGTTGTTGTTGTTGTTGTTGTTGTTGTTGTTGTTATTATTATTATTATTATTATTATTAGTAGTAGTAGTAGTAGTAGTAGTAGTAGTAGTAGTAGTAGTAGTAGTAGTAGTAGTAGTAGCAGTAGCAGTAGTAGTAGTAGTAGTAGTAGTAGTAGTAGTAGTAGTAGTAGTAGTAGTAGTAGTAGTAGTAGTAGTAGTAGTAGTAGTAGTAGTAGTAGTAGTAGTAGTAGTAGTAGTAGTAGTAGTAGTAGTAGTAGTAGTAGTAGTAGTAGTAGTAGTAGTAGTAGTAGCAGTAGTAGTAGTAGTGGTTGTGGTAGTAGTGCTAGTAGTAGTTGTTGTAGTAGCAGAAGTAGAAGTAGTTATAGTTGTTATCGTTGTTGTTGCTTTTGTTACTTTACTCGTAGTTGTAGTTAATGCGGTGGAGGAGAAAGCAGTTTTAGCAAAGGGCTCAACATACAGATGAACAGGCACGTAGATAAAAAAAAGGAGATTACATCAATAAAGTCTAACAAAAGATCAGCTTTGCCACTGGATCAACTGTTAGGTTTTCTTTTTATGACTCACTTAGAATTTTTTTTATCTCTTGTCCTAATATTTATTCACATTTATGCATTATATATATTTGGCATGAAAAAGTTGAGATTTTTTTTTTTAAGTTCTTAGCACTGTTTGATCTTTCTATTGTATCTGACAAGAATGGGGTGTACATGTTCCCGACATCATTAAAAACGAAATCGCTGGACGGCGGTTATTTGCTGAGTGAGACAGATCGACCCATTCTGGGAAATGTGAAAGTGCCTTTGAAAAAATGAGGTTAATGGTGAAGATGGGATTTTGAGGAGAAGATATGTTTAGTTGCTCAGTTGGATGATTAGTACGTGAGTTTGTTGTTTAATTGATTTCTGATCCTACAGTCTCTTTTAAGGTCGGAATTGGTAATGTGGCAAATCAATTTCTTGTTTTTGGCCATAGAGGCAATGGCTGAGTGCAGTGTCGTTGTAACCGCTGTAACCTCTAAAGTCAGAGAGACTAAATTTTTCCAGCCAGTGTCGTTGTAACTGTTGTAACCTCTAAAGTCAGAGAGACTAAATTTTTCCAGCCAGTGTCGTTGTAACTGTTGTAACCTCTAAAGTCAGAGAGACTAAATTTTTCCAGCCAGTGTCGTTGTAACTGTTGTAACCTCTAAAGTCAGAGAGACTAAATTTTTCCAGCCAGTGTCGTTGTAACTGTTGTAACCTCTAAAGTCAGAGAGACTAAATTTTTCCAGCCAGTGTCGTTGTAACTGTTGTAACCTCTAAAGTCAGAGAGACTAAATTTTTCCAGCCAGTGTCGTTGTAACTGTTGTAATCTCTAAAGTCAGAGAAACTAAATGTCTCCAGCCAGTGTCGTTGTAACTGTTGTAACCTCTAAAGTCAGAGAGACTAAATGTCTCCAGCCAGTGTAGTTGTAACTGTTGTAACCTCTAAAGTCAGAGAGACTAAATTTCTCCAGCCAGTGTCGTTGTAACTGTTGTAACCTCTAAAGTCAGAGAGACTAAATGTCTCCAGCCAGTGTCGTTGTAACTGTTGTAACCTCTAAAGTCAGAGAGACTAAATGTCTCCAGCCAGTGTCGTTGTAACTGTTGTAACCTCTAAAGTCAGAGAGACTAAATGTCTCCAGCCAGTGTCGTTGTAACTGTTGTAACCTCTAAAGTCAGAGAGACTAAATTTTTCCAGCCAGTGTCGTTGTAACTGTTGTAACCTCTAAAGTCAGAGAGACTAAATGTCTCCAGCCAGTGTCGTTGTAACTGTTGTAACCTCTAAAGTCAGAGAGACTAAATTTTTCCAGCCAGTGTCGTTGTAACTGTTGTAACCTCTAAAGTCAGAGAGACTAAATGTCTCCAGCCAGTGTCGTTGTAACTGTTGTAACCTCTAAAGTCAGAGAGACTAAAGGATAAGGAGAGAATTTTCATGATACGACACTTACGATGGAAATTTTTACAAGTTTACTCTTTTACAACATGTCTTGGTTGAACCAGTAAAGGGTTGGAAAGTTCAATGACTTTTTAACATGCGTGATCAAAAAATGAGACGACGAAAGAGGGCATAGTTCAAAGGATCTAAAGTTTGTTGTCGGTTCTATCATGTGAAGTACGGCAGTCAAAACCAGTTTTAGCTTAGTCTGGGTTGTTTTTTTTTTCTTTGCACCAGTGAATATGAATCATCTTGAATGTAATATTGAGTGCTTAAGCTATTCACCAGAAGCAAAGAGTTACGTTTAACCAATTAAGCTTCTTTGGAGGTTACAGTAAGGGTTTACGTATTTAATTTTTGTTGGACATTAATAGTTACTGAGGCATTTCAGGGTAAGATTGACAAGTATCAGATTTTTCTACACTAACACTTATGTTACATTCTCTCTCTCTCTCTCTCTCTCTCTCTCTCTCTCTCTCTCTCTCTCTCTCTCTCTCTCTCTCTCTCTCTCTCTCTCTCTCTCTCTCTCTCTCTCTCTCTCTCTCTCTCTCTCTCTCTCTCTCTCTCTCCCTCTCTCTTTCTCCTTCTCTATATATTTATCTCTCTCTGTGTCTCTCTTTCTTTATCTCTCTCTTTATCTATTTCACTCTCTTACACACAGGTAAACATGCTTAGATCTTTCTAGATCTACTCCACATATTGAAACGAGTATGATTGTGTGCACATTTTTTTTTATAATTATCTTTATGCATTCTATGCAATTTGTTCAATCTCTAAATGAACTGCATTATTTTTCTGAGAACTTGATTTTAGAACACCCACTCGCGCAGAGGTTTTCTCCAATTCTTACTGAAGATTTCTCTTAGGGAGAATACTGTTCGGAGTTAATCATCTTTGTGTTTCTATAATGTATGCAAATGCTAGTTTTGGAAACAATTTTTCTAGTCATTAGCAAAGACATTTTTTGGTGACTTTCAACCCACCACTTTTTTTTCTTTTTACTTTTAACATAAAAACAGCATCATGACAATTTAACCACTCTTACAATTATCTTTTTCATTATTGAAAATGCAAAACAGAAATCTCTCCACATAGGTCAGTCATGTGACATGGAATCGACATAAGTCTAGTATCCAGTCATCATTTCCCCATCACTCGCTCTTCAATCTCTCAATGATTCTTATTGAATATGTAAAGGGTTTTTTTGTTGTTTGTTTTTAATGTGCGGACAAATATATATGTCTAAAGAAAACAAAACGTTCATAATATGAATATACTGTTATAATTATTTAAAGTCTTATCTGTACGATATGAGTAACCTTTGACGACGTTTTTTGATTGTTTAACTTTTGAGTCCGTGCTCCAAATTTGGGCGGAGGCCTTAAAAGGAAGCGCTTTACAGTACATGAGTTGTTAATTTTATTTCCTTACAGTGTAATTATTATGAATAGATATTATAATATTCAATTAGCTTCAATACGATTTGCCACACTATATTATGGTGTAACATATCTTATTGAAGGTAATTGAATCAAAATTAGGGAGTAGTAAGTGTCCCCAGTCGGTGAAAGTCGCTATCGCTTCACTTTGTATAGTTGGCGATAAAATAAAAGCCTCTCTAAAGAGTCTATCTAGCGGCCGCAGGCTACGGCCGCTCGTCCAAGACTGAAACTAGATCGGCCTTACTATGCGGCCGCTCGTCCAAGACTGAAACTAGATCGGCCATACTATGCGGCCGCTCGTCCAAGACTGAAACTAGATCAGCCATACTATGCGGCCGCTCGTCCAAGACTGAAACTAGATCGGCCATACTATGCGGCCGCTCGTCCAAGACTGAAACTAGATCGGCCATACTATGCGGCCGCTCGTCCAAGACTGAAACTAGATCGGCCATACTATGCGGCCGCTCGTCCAAGACTGAAACTAGATCGGCCATACTATGCGGCCGCTCGTCCAAGACTGAAACTAGATCGGCCATACTATGCGGCCGCTCGTCCAAGACTGAAACTAGATCGGCCATACTATGCGGCCGCTCAGATTCGACTATTTAACAAACTTTTTTCATCCCAAATATAAGCCTTCTTGTAAGACAAACTCTTCAGGTCTCTTTTAACAATTAGGCAATATTTTTTTTTTAAATTTTTTTGTTGATGGAACCCAAACAGAATAAAAGTTTTGTCTGGCCTTGTTTGCTTTCTTTGTTTTTTAAGATGTGATACCGCCTAGATGTTCACATAGCTTCAATTTGCTTCAGGTTGAGTAAAAACAGAAAGTAAACAGAATAAATGTTTTGTTTGGTCTTGTTTTTATTTTTGTTTATATATTTTCCTTTTTTCCTTTTTTAAATTTTTTTTTCGTGTTGTTTTTTTCATTTGTAAGTGATAACTATGCGACTTTACATACCAATTTTTTTTCTAGGCTGGGAAAACTGTCCTTCTACTCTAATTGATTTAGAAAACGGGCTTATTTCTTCGTCTTCCTTTTTAAAATTTTCAGCTTTTTTATTATATAATATCTGATTCGCAATCCAGCTTTATTAATTTTATAATACTCTGTTTTAAAAAAAAAAGGGGGAGAGAAAAAAGACTGAAAAGTAAGTCAACCATTAAGTAGTTTTCATCGACAGTTTTTATCACATGTGTTTCACAAAAAGGGGTCATATCTAATTGAAATAGTTTGAAAGCTTATTCTTGAAAGACCCTCTATCTGACAGAATCGCTAGCACGGCTGTTCAGTACATATGTGGTTGATTTTCATCATTTATAATTTTATTTTTATAATACATCTTATTCCGATAGAAATACAATGAAAATAGTGCTCATCTGCTTATTTTTGCAGTTTTTCTAGATTTTTTTTTATTCCTGAAAGTATTATGATTAGATTATTTGCTGTATATCTGATCATATCCATCGAAATATAATTGTTTGTGAGGCTCAATGTTTTACAATTCTTCAAGCCGTCTATAATCGAAACAAATTCTTGTTAGGTTGGCAGTAAAGAAATGAATTTTTTTCGCACCACATGAAACTTTGGTTGAACCAACAAGACACAAGGTGTCTATGACGTATGGTATTATTCTTAGTCGGTCAACATACTTAATGTCAGTCTTCAGTCTAGGCTGCCACGGGTTTTTCAATCCAACTTGAATTAAAGAAATCACAAGCCAGCCGATATTGAAGCAGTAAACTTTAATTAATCTGAGAAGGTATCAACAACAGTATCAGCGCGCACAGGCTGATGAGTCAAAGTAAAGCTTCGTCACAACAGCGTCTGTCATTCAGCACATCGATGCTCCTAGCCTCAGCTCAGGACCCAAATCACAGTCTCTCTCTCTCTCTCTCTCTCTCTCTCTCTCTCTCTCTCTCTCTCTCTCTCTCTCTCTCTCTCTCTCTCTCTCTCTCTCTCTCTCTCTCTCTCTCTCTCTCTCTCCCTCTCTCTCTCTCTCAACATGTTTCTACCATAGGTAATCTTATTAACCTCTGTATATACAACCTACAAGTATACCAAATGCTCTCTCAGCGCACATAAACAATCCGTTACGGCATACAGTAACTACATTGCATGCGAATTACAAAAAAGGGAATTCCATAAGGAATCGTACACAAAACTTTCAACCAAAACAACCTGACGTCATACATCTTGAAACATCCAGTACCGGGGTATCCCCCTCGCACCTCATATGCATAGAGCCGCCGTACCCAAGGCCCCGTGATTCTAACGTGCAAAACATAAATTATTCTTATGTCTAAACACATTCCCAGCACCAAAATATTCCTCTCTCTCTCTCTCGCTCACTCAACGCCACAGCCTGCGGTTTGCGCGTGAGGTATGGGGGACATAAGACGTTCCCACGTTATGTCATCATGGCTAAAGAATCAATACAGCGAGAAGTTCTGTGACAGACACAGACAAACTGTGGAGGTTGGATCGTCGTTCAGGTAAGCCGAAATTATAACATACCTGTAGGACTGCCGATAGTTGAACAAGAACCGTCATCTCCAGACTATAATTACAGGGATCATCGTACAGGTAAGTCGAAATTATAACATACCTGTAGGACTTGCCGATAGTTGAACAAGAACCGCCATCTCCAGACTATAATTACAGAGATCATCGTACAGGTAAGTCGAAATTATAACATACCTGTAGGACTGCCGATAGTTGAACAAGAACCGCCATCTCCAGACTATAGTTACATGGATCGTCGTTCAGGTAAGTCGAAATTATAATATACCTGTAGGACTGCCGATAGTTGAACAAGAACCGCCATCTCCAGACTATAATTACAGAGATCATCGTACAGGTAAGTCGAAATTATAATATACCTGTAGGACTGCCGATAGTTGAACAAGAACCGTCATCTCCAGACTCTAATTACATGGATCGTCGTTCAGGTAAGTCGAAATTATAATATACCTGTAGGACTGCCGATAGTTGAACAAGAACCGCCATCTCCAGACTATAATTACAGAGATCATCGTACAGGTAAGTCGAAATTATAATATACCTGTAGGACTGCCGATAGTTGAACAAGAACCGCTATCTCCAGACTATAATTACAGAGATCATCGTACAGGTAAGTCGAAATTATAACATACCTGTAGGAATGCCGATAGTTGAACAAGAACCGTCATCTCCAGACTATAATTACAGGGAATGCGAAAATAACTTACCTCTGAATAGAGAAAGCTGCTAACAGTCAAGTCACTGAGGTGATATTAGATTGCGTGTGTAACAATGTCACAATGTCATAACTAGGCTTACACAATGAAAGTGATCTAGCAGTTGGGCCTAGCACTTCCGCATTCGCATTTCGCAATAAATTTCAACAAAAAACTCATAATCTGATTCTTTGTATCAGAAGAAGAGTAAACCAAGATTCTGGGAATTTTTTTGAAAGGATCAACATCGATAAGCTCAATTGTCAACGTTATTTCTATTTTGGGACAAGATCCACAATCTAGATCTAGATTTAACTTTGAGAAATGGGTACAACTCTTCACAACCGTCATGGCAGAGTGTATGATTAGCGAATGAGACAGCAAAATATCATTGGATAAAGTTATGAGATCTTTTTAGCCAATATGTGAACTTTATAGAGTTCTAGATAGGAAGGGTTCGATGAGCTGTAGATCACATTTCAATCAGTGATTGATTTGATACTCGGATATTGTCGACCGCTACGGCGACATTTTGAGACGCATGTAAATAACTTTAAAATGTCAAATTGTTGTTTTTTGTGTTGCAATGCACTTACAACCTACCTCTTGGAAGGGAAGAACGATGATACAAAAAAAAAAAAAAGTTAACATTAGGTAGTTTGGAAAAATACGAATCTCTTTATAGAGTATTAGAAACGGTCATTATCAATTTT
>JAWDGP010007257.1:412500-427500 GCA_033675545.1 Elysia crispata | reverse complement strand
AGTCAGAATAGAAAATATCCAAACAAAATGCCTACGGTAATGAAAATGCCTAATAGTCAAAATAGAAAATATCCAAACAAAATCCCTACGGTAATGAAAATGCCTAATAGTCAGCCAACGCTGAGAAAGAAAAGAAATAAAACATAATATTAGATATACAACTTGATCAATAAGATAACCATCAATCATTCTATTTAACCTTCAGTGAAAGTTCAACCTAGCAGAACAAGCATAATTAAATTTCATGTGCTAAATCTAACAGTCAAGGTCAATCCTACTGTATCGGTATGATCTTATAATTTACATAATTGCGACCGCCCATGGCTTGGCCTACCATACCACGTGGTACCTCGCCATTGGTCCAGTCTCAGGTAAACAATTACTGAATTAGAGACTAGAGAGGGGAAGATGAATCTAAGATCGCCCTGGCGCGAAACCGAGAGCGTGACCAACGCCTAGCACTGACGCAATCACCCGACCTCTCACATGAGAGCGTCAGTTCAAAGAGGCCGTGGCCAGTTACTCTCCATAACTGGGAGAAGGGGCGCGCCAAGTCCGTCTTGCATAGACGATAGACTTAAGATAGATACTCAAGTAACTCATGTAATATTTCAAGATTAGATCTACATCTTATACAGAATAATGATAATCTGCCAGTTAGACTTACAGTACTGGCAATGCAACAAAACTTAGTTTAGGGGATTAACTTCTCCAGATTAACGAGGTGATCATAACTGACAATCAATAATTAATAGGTAAAGACAAAGGTTAACACATTATTTCGAGAGGGAAATTCATAGCACCATAGGAATAATAAAATCAGTCGTCTGTCATTTGAGTCAATGAATGTCTGAAGGGAGGAAATTAATACTTACAGTAATAGTACTTAGAATCTGTTAAATTTACTAGGACATGGCCTCGCGCTAAATACACCTAACTTAAGCTTTGCAACAACTTACCCCGAGTCACGGTGATAATCACGTAGAATTAAAACAAATGATAATCCAACACAAGTTTCACAATAGTTCAATAATCTCCACAATAACTTCTCCCTAAATTTCCAACGATACTACTGGCACTTCCAACGTGGCCTCCAGATACTCCAAAAAGATACTGACAAAGAGTCTTTCCGAGCTCTACAATTTATAGTCCAAGCTCAGTCGGCAAGGCCCCCGGTCAAAGACTTACCTGGTTTCCCAATTCGTCCCTAGAACAAGGGCCAATGCCGACCGAGGAAAATCTACTCCGTCGAACGGCAGAACCCGTTTCCCCAACTAAAACATCACCCGACCGAGATCATAGAATCTACGGAAGGCATCGCTACATCTACGAACTACATTTAGCATCTCCCGGTCAAAGTATGTGGAAAGCCGACCGAAGAAAAGCTTCTCTGGCCAGCTGGACAGGAATGAAAGAACAAAGTAATTTCCGAACTATTAAAGAAATAAGAGTAAACCGCTAGAGGGGCGGAGACTAGTTTCCCGCCATTAAACTAAGTATACTACGAGGGCAGGCTGATAATTAAGTTCCGTTTGCTAATAACTAGATCAATTTTCGTCACATCGACCTAAAATTTCATACATATACTCTCGAACCATTTTTCTAGACTTAACTATAACAACAAGTTTGTGTGACGCCATTCGTGCTCATAATGCAGTGACGCGCAACACATGATGTGGTAGCCATGTTTATGAGACAATGGCGACTTCCAATGACCTTCTCATCAAACAGCGCTCTGTTATCGAGTTTTTGGCAGCTGAGGGATGTTCTGCTGCAAACATTCATGCAAGAATGAAGACAGTTTATGGTGAAATGTGCATTTCAGACTGTGCAGTTCGCAAATGGGTGAGAATTTTTAAAGGGGAAGACCCCAGAGAGACAATTCTGCGTGATCGAAAGCGTTCGGGTAGGCCCTTTTCCGCATCGGACACGGCTCATCGAGAGAAAGTTGACTGCATGATTAGAGCTAATCGAAGGGTCAAACAAAAGGAAATTGCAGATGAAGTAGGCATTTCGAAAGAACGAGTGCACCATATCGCCACAACTGTACTGGGTTACCGAAAAGTCTCTACCCGTTGGGTCCCAAGACAGCTCACTGTAGAGATGAAAGCGCAGAGAAAGGACATGGGTACTCAACTCTTAGAGCGTTACAATGCAGAAGGAGAAGCATTTCTGCAACGCATTGTAACTGGAGACGAATCCTGGGTCCACCACTACGATCCAGAATGTAAAGCCCAATCGATGGAGTATAGGCACAAAACTTCTCCAAGTCCAAGGAAGTTCAAGGTTGTTGCCTCTGCAAGAAAGGTCTTGTTCACCGTTTTCTGGGACATGGAGGGAGTGGTCCACATGGAATTTCTGGAGCAAGGGCAAACTGTGAACTCTGAGCGATATATTTCAACACTCCGAGCTCTCAAACTCCGACTCAGACGTATTCGGCGTGATAAGGACTCAATCCTGCAAAACGACAATGCGCGCCCGCACAACAGTCGCCAAACTCAGGACGCCTTAAGGCAGCTGGAACTTACGACCCTACCTCACCCTGCATACAGCCCCGATCTTGCCCCCTCTGACTATTATTTGTTTCCCCAACTCAAGAAGTACCTGAAGGGCCATCACTATGACAATGATGAGGAAGTTATCGCAGATGTTCGCAGATGGTGCCGTGGACAGCCGTCTGAATTCTTCGCTGACGGCGTGAGCCAACTAGTGAAACGTTGGAGGCGGTGTGTTGATCGCGACGGTGACTACATCGAAAAATAGAGTGCTAAGTATGTAGCTGAGATATTAAGCTTTCGTTTGACGTATTGTTTATGTATTATGCTGTGAAAAATTAAAAAGTTATGATTAAACGGAACTTAATTATCAGCCTGCCCTCGTAACAAGCTAGAAGCGCACTTGGCTCCATCCACAAGCTGATAATTGATATACTAAAGATTCTAAAGACCTACTGCTGCGCCACAATTAAATAATTATACCAGCCTCCTTACACTACTACTACTACTACTACTACTACTACTACTACTACTACTACTACTACTACTACTACTACTACTACTACTACTACTACTACTACTACTACTACTACTACTACTACTACTTTTACTACTACTACTACTACTACTACTACTACTACTACTACTACTACTACTACTACTACTACTACTACTACTACTACTACTACTACTACTAATAATACTACTACTACTACTACTAATAATAATAATAATAATAATAATAATAATAATAATAAAGCTTTACTTTTAAATCGACCTTACGTCCCCCCCCCCCCCCCCCCCCAAAAAAAAAAAAAAAAAATCACGTTCCCTATGTTTGTAATGTCACTAGACCTATTCAATGCTGATGAAGCCAATTTTTACGCGAAACGTTTAAATGTAATTTTGAATTCTATACTCTTTGTCCATATAAGTTCAAGTTGGATGATTGTTCACACCTTAAGTTATTTTAGTGCCCCATCGCCAATTAGGTTTTGGGTATAACCGCGTTGTCTTGATGAAAGAGTAAAAGGCTAGAACTGTGGCATAGATACAACCTGAGAAATAAAGTGTCCATCCTCTTTTAGCGAGGATGATCTAATGTTTAATTGAATGATTTTTACTGTTATTTTTTCTCTCATCAGTGGAACCAATAATATTGGTAGCTGGTCGCAAGGGAGAAATTCTCTTTATTTCGGCTACTTGCCAGTCTGGTCTGAACTAGATCTACTGCTGAAAGAGAACTATGGGCTGCCGTGTTAACACTGGGATAGGCTTCGTCTTTGTGCTTACAACGTTCCTTCTTCTATGGAGTAAGTAGAAAATATATGATCTGAGAGAGCAAGTTGATAGAGGAAGAAAAAAGAGTGTGAGAGAAATAGGAGAAGATGATAAATATTGGGGGAAAATGAAGAGAGGGCAATAAGAAGAGGACAACTAAAAGACAAAAATTATGGAAATGAAGAATGAGAAGGCGAGAGAAGGATTAAGAGATAGTTAGACAGACAAAGAAGGCGAGAGAAGGATTAAGAGATAGTAAGACAGACAAAGAAGGCGAGAGAAGGATTAAGAGATAGTAAGACAGACAAAGAAGGCGAGAGAAGGATTAAGAGATAGTAAGACAGACAAAGAAGGCGAGAGAAGGATTAAGAGATAGTTAGACAGACAAAGAAGGGGAGAGAAGGATTAAGAGATAGTTAGACAGACAAAGAAGGCGAGAGAAGGATTAAGAGATAGTTAGACAGACAAAGAAGGCGAGAGAAGGATTAAGAGATAGTTAGACAGACAAAGAAGGGGAGAGAAGGATTAAGAGATAGTTAGACAGACAAAGAAGGCGAGAGAAGGATTAAGAGATAGTTAGACAGACAAAGAAGGCGAGAGAAGGATTAAGAGATAGTTAGACAGACAAAGAAGGCGAGAGAAGGATTAAGAGATAGTTAGACAGACAAAGAAGGCGAGAGAAGGATTAAGAGATAGTTAGACAGACAAAGAAGGCGGGAGAAGGATTAAGAGATAGTAAGACAGACAAAGAAGGAGGGAGAAGGGTTAAGAGATAGTAAGACAGACAAAGAAGGCGAGAGAAGGATTAAGAGATAGTTAGACAGACAAAGAAGGCGAGAGAAGGATTAAGAGATAGTTAGACAGACAAAGAAGGCGAGAGAAGGATTAAGAGATAGTTAGACAGACAAAGAAGGCGGGAGAAGGATTAAGAGATAGTAAGACAGACAAAGAAGGAGGGAGAAGGGTTAAGAGATAGTAAGACAGACAAAGAAGGCGAGAGAAGGATTAAGAGATAGTAAGACAGACAAAGAAGGAGGGAGAAGCAGAGACGGGCAGAGAGAGAAAGTGGGAGAGTGAAAAAATGTAATATATAGAAAGACACAAGCAGAAGTTATAGGTGGGGGAAGACAAACAGACAGGCAGGCAGACAGAGACACAGTGCCAGAAATGGGGATCGATAGATCGATATATAATTAGGGTTTAAGAGAGAGAGAAAGAGAAAGCGAAAGAGAGAGAGATAGAGATAGAGAGAGAGTAGATGTGAGAGACATTCTTTTTGAAATGTTTTCATCGCCCAAACGGACTTAGTCTTGTTCGGACGACTAAACACTTTTTTCCGTCAGGTAGAAAATATGTGAACAGTTGAGTCCCCAAACTTTTCCTACAGATTGTATCGAGTCACAGAGGACAAACCTCGGAGGGTGAGAGGTCAACATTATTTTGTACGATAATTAGTTGATTCATTACAAAGGGCAAACGTTCCATATGTTTTTATTTACTTCCATTTAGAAAATTTTATTGAACGAAACCGTTCAAACTAACCTTTTCTCTATGTGATATCTCCTCAGAATGGGAGCAACTGAGCTTTAACGCAGCTTTGAGATATATCTCCCAAGAGAAATGTGTGAGTGTTATTACAACAAATCGGTTGAATAAAAATTTTAATATTTTTTTATGAAAAAATCGGTATTGAAAAAAAAAGTATATCTTAGGTGGGTTAGGTTTTAATGATAGATTGGATACTCGCACCAAAATTTATCAAAGAAGTGGTGAAATTTTTATTTGCATGCGCAAATTAATTAAACTTTCAGTCTTCGTTCGCAGGAGTGTCTAATGGTGCACTGCACTGCGGCAACTCATAGCCGTTCATAGGAGTGTCTAATGGTGCACTGCACTGCGGCAACTCATAGCCGTTCATAGGAGTGTCTAATGGTGCACTGCACTGCGGCAACTCATAGCCGTTCATAGGAGTGTCTAATGGTGCACTGCACTGCGGCAACTCATAGCCGTTCATAGGAGTGTCTAATGGTGCACTGCACTGCGGCAACTCATAGCCGTTCATAGGAGTGTCTAATGGTGCACTGCACTGCGGCAACTCATAGCCGTTCATAGGAGTGTCTAATGGTGCACTGCACTGCGGCAACTCATAGCCGTTCATAGGAGTGTCTAATGGTGCACTGCACTGCGGCAACTCATAGCCGCTCATAGGAGTGTCTAATGGTGCACTGCACTGCGGCAACTCATAGCCGTTCATAGGAGTGTCTAATGGTGCACTGCACTGTCGCAACTCATAGCCGTTCATAGGAGTGTCTAATGGTGCACTGCACTGTGACAACTCATAGCCGCTCATAGGAGTGTCTAATGGTGCACTGCACTGTGGCAACTCATAGCCGCTCATAGGAGTGTCTAATGGTGCACTGCACTGTGGCAACTCATAGCCGTTCATAGGAGTGTCTAATGGTGCACTGCACTGTGGCAACTCATAGCCGTTCATAGGAGTGTCTAATGGTGCACTGCATTGTGGCAACTCATAGCCGTTCATAGGAGTGTCTAATGGTGCACTGCACTGCGGCAACTCATAGCCGTTCATAGGAGTGTCTAATGGTGCACTGCACTGTAGCAACTCATAGCCGTTCATAGGAGTGTCTCATGGTGCACTGCACTGCGGCAACTCATAGCCGTTCATAGGAGTGTCTAATGGTGCACTGCATTGTGGCAACTCATAGCCGTTCATAGGAGTGTCTAATGGTGCACTGCATTGTGGCAACTCATAGCCGTTCATAGGAGTGTCTAATGGTGCACTGCATTGTGGCAACTCATAGCCGTTCATAGGAGTGTCTAATGGTGCACTGCACTGCGGCAACTCATAGCCGTTCATAGGAGTGTCTAATGGTGCACTGCACTGTAGCAACTCATAGCCGTTCATAGGAGTGTCTCATGGTGCACTGCATTGTGGCAACTCATAACCGTTCATAGGAGTTTCTAATGGTGCACTGCACTGCGGTAACTCATAGCCGTTCATAGGAGTGTCTAATGGTGCACTGCACTGTGGCAACTCATAGCCGCTCATAGGAGTGTCTAATGGTGCACTGCACTGTGGCAACTCATAGCCGCTCATAGGAGTGTCTAATGGTGCACTGCACTGTAGCAACTCATAGCCGTTCATAGGAGTGTCTAATGGTGCACTGCATTGTTGCAACTCATAACCGTTCATAGGAGTTTCTAATGGTGCACTGCACTGCGGCAACTCATAGCCGTTCATAGGAGTGTCTAATGGTGCACTGCACTGTGGCAACTCATAGCCGCTCATAGGAGTGTCTAATGGTGCACTGCACTGTGGCAACTCATAGCCGCTCATAGGAGTGTCTAATGGTGCACTGCACTGTGGCAACTCATAGCCGCTCATAGGAGTGTCTAATGGTGCACTGCACTGTGGCAACTCATAGCCGCTCATAGGAGTGTCTAATGGTGCACTGCACTGTGGCAACTCATAGCCGTTCATAGGAGTGTCTAATGGTGCACTGCACTGTGGCAACTCATAGCCGTTCATAGGAGTGTCTAATGGTGCACTGCACTGCGGCAACTCATAGCCGTTCATAGGAGTGTCTAATGGTGCACTGCACTGTGGCAACTCATAGCCGCTCATAGGAGTGTCTAATGGTGCACTGCACTGTGGCAACTCATAGCCGCTCATAGGAGTGTCTAATGGTGCACTGCACTGTGGCAACTCATAGCCGCTCATAGGAGTGTCTAATGGTGCACTGCACTGTGGCAACTCATAGCCGCTCATAGGAGTGTCTAATGGTGCACTGCACTGTGGCAACTCATAGCCGCTCATAGGAGTGTCTAATGGTGCACTGCACTGTGGCAACTCATAGCCGCTCATAGGAGTGTCTAATGGTGCACTGCACTGTGGCAACTCATAGCCGCTCATAGGAGTGTCTAATGGTGCACTGCACTGCGGCAACTCATAGCCGCTCATAGGAGTGTCTAATGGTGCACTGCACTGCGGCAACTCATAGCCGTTCATAGGAGTGTCTAATGGTGCACTGCATTGCGGCAACTCATAGCCGTTCATTACTTTTAACTTACAGTTATATAACAATAGACACTTACATGATCTATAAAACTTACAATTACATGATAATAGGCACTTAAAGGATCTATAAAACTTACAATTACCTGATAATAGGCACTTAAAGGATCTATAAAACTTACAATTACATGATAATAGACACTTAAAGGATCTACAAAACTTACAGCTACATGATAATAGACACTTAAAAGATTGATAAAGTTTACAAGTACATGATAATAGAAACTTAAAAGATATTTAAAGCTTACAATTGCATGATAATAGAAACTTTAAGGATTTATAAAAGTTATAGATACAATTGTATTGTTACACGAAACGAGCTAACTTTATTCACTCCCCATCCGCACTTACCTCCCTTCTCCCCCATCCTGTTCAGGCCCCTGGTGCCTCACAGTACGTCATCCTGCTGAGCTATGCTCGAAGCGGCTCGAGTCTGACCAATGAAATCATAGCAGAACACCCGGATGTTTTCATGTATTTTGAGCCTCTCCACAACTTGGCCAAAATGTTTGGACTTCAACAAGCTGAGTACGAGGCAATGACAAACAGGCAGTAAGGGAAAGAATTATCGTTTGTTTGTTTGGTTTCTTTTTTTTTGGAAGCAAACTTTTCCCTGTTTATTTTGGGGTTTTTTTTGTTTTTTTGTTGTTGTTTTTACCCTGGTAGTGCGCACCCATTATATTTAAACTTTGCCCTGACGATAAAATTCCACAGCAACCAATGTTCAAAAGGTTGACTTTCAATTCAACATAGAACAGCGCTGTAATTTAGAAAGGAAGTCCAATTTTGTCATTTTGCCGATTTAGTTTGTTTTATTTTTTAAAAAATTGGTTGATAATGAAGAGCGGGGAATTTTGAAGTTTTGATTACGTAATTTTCCTTTTAAAATTTTCGAAAGCTATTATCAGTTCAAAATCATAATCAAGATTTAAAAAAGTAGATCTCAATAACTTGCCAATCAATTTTTTTTTATTTCACCTTCCTGCTAACCCTACTTCCTCAGCCTCTCTCTGACTCGAATGGCGGATTATGACCTGTTGGCCAACCGTGTAATTGAGAGGCTGCTGACCTGTGATTACAGCAAACTCAGTCGATTGGTCTCTTTGAACCATCATGCTTATGAATTCACGTTAACCGAACAGCTTTACAAATGTGTTAACAGGTAAGTAAACTTGAGAAGGAAAGCAGCTGTCTCAAGAGAATTTCAGCGCCAAGAGGGTTAGCGATATAATATTTTATAATCTATAAATAGATAAGTTTATAAGCCGGTATTTTTTTCCCTAAGGGCTCGAATTTAGCCAAACAAAAAGGAGGCACTGTGTATCATGTGATAAAAAAAATAGCATCCGTAAGCTGTTTCTGAAATTATAGAATGTAGAGTCAGTGAAGAATCAGGAAAAAAATGTACGTGAGCTAGAGCAGATGAGATGGGCGTGAGTAAATATTTTTTTTTTCGTATTCCTGCACACCCCCCTCCTTTTCCGTCATTTTGCTTTTTTTCTCTTTTTCTCCTTTCCTTTTTGGTAGTTTACCCTTTCTCTCTCTCTCTCTCTCTCTCTCTCTCTCTCTCTCTCTCTCTCTCTCTCTCTCTCTCTCTCTCTCTCTCTCTCTCTCTCTCTCTCTCTCTCTCTCTCTCTCTCTCTCTCTCTCAATCTATCTATCTATCTATATATCTATATACCTATCTCTTTTTCTCTCTCTCTTTATCTCTGCCTAATTCTCTCTCTCTCTTTCTCTCTATCTACCTATCTATCTCTTTCTCTCTCTATTTATCTATCTCTCTCTTTATCTCTACCTATTTCTGCCTCTCTCTTTATCTCTGCCTCCCCCTCTCTCTCTCTCTCTCTCTCTCTCTCTCTCTCTCTCTCTCTCTTTCTTTCTCTCTTTCTTACTTTCACTTGAGTTCTCACCTTTTCTTTTAAGAAAGTTGTTAAAAGTTTGCGGTTTATTTTTGCATCTGTTCCTGTCTTTAAGCGAGAACTGGTAACCAAATTCCTTATCTTTCTCTTTGACCAGATCCAAAACTCCGGAGGAGGAGACGGAGTGTCTTCGGCTAGGCCAGGAGAGATGTAGACAGAAACCTGTCAGGTTGATCAAGACATTACGCTTATCGGTAGCTGTTGCTTTTAATTGTTCTTGTTCTTCTTTTTATTCTTCTTGGAGTTGCTGATGTTGATGTTTTTGTTCTGGTTTTTTGTTGCTGTCTTTTAGATTTTTAGTTGTTTTTTTCTTTAGTTTTTAGTTGTTGTGTTTTACAATTTAACGTTCCAGCTTTGAAAACTGGAAAACTTGGTTTAATTCAAGAAAAATCTTTTTCTTTTTTTTTAGAATTTTTAGCCTAGATAAGATAAGATTTGTCATGAATCATCAAGATCATATCCTTTTTTTATTTTGATAATTGCGCTTCTGGACCATAATTCAAAGGACCAAACCCATTTTTTGTCTTTTTGAACTTTTTTCATGTGTTATAGTAGTTGTGATATCATGTTCAACAATGGAACACTACGCAGCAATGCCTACAGCAATTGATAATCATCAGTCAGAACCAAATATAACTATGTGAACATTGCAGTCACATTTGAAACAATAGCTACGGTTTGAAATGATAACTTACTCGACACTTTTATTCAAAGATTTTAAGAACTCTCCTGGCATCAAAATCGTGCTTAAAATATTTTGATGATCTGTCTAGAAACTATGAAAGGTCGCGAAGAATTTATCCTGCAAATGGCATTGCGGACACTTGCTACACAATAAGGTGGTGGGTTTTTTTTTATTACTAACTGCATATTTTGGTGGTGTTTTTGTTACACACTGCACATTTTGGTGACACTGCACATTCAAGTGGTGTTTTTTGTTACACACTGCACATTTTGGTGACACTGTACATTTAAGTGGTGTCTTTTGTTACACACTGTATATTTGGTGACACAGCACATGTAAGCGGTGTTTTTTGTTACACACTGCACATTTTGGTGACACTGCACATTTAAGTGGTGTTTTTTGTTACACATTACCCACCGAGACACACCTAGAGCGGTTTTTATAATCACTGCACCATGCATCATTGCCGTGTTGTGTCAAAATAATCGCCACACAGCCATTTCCGCGACATTTTTGCGGGGTTTGAGTCACTAACTACGCACCAAAGTTCTACATCATATATGCTGCCTATTCCCGATGAAAATCTATTTACCAGTTAGAAATTGCATTTACTTCATTAAGAAAAGTAATCTTCCTATTAAATTCAGCAAGTTTTGAAAAATAAAAAACTTATTTTGCAATTTGGGCTTTGCAACTCCCGTTCAAATGGTGTGGCGGGAGTTCAAAATACAAATAAAACTAAGAATTGTTTATATAAATGCTAAAAATACTCATACAAGATTAGCTGACTCATCTTCTTGCAAGCATTTCATTGTCATTGCACCAATGCCATAAAGGTCATTGCTATGTTTTGGATTGAGAAAGTAGGCCGAGGTGATTTATCCGCCCTTCTGACTTTGAATCACATCTCAACACTATTTAGGTTAGGGTTCAATAGCCTCGCCTTTTTATGGGTCGCGTAGTGTGGCCTGTTTGAATTATTCTTTCGATTAGATCTTGCGGACAGAAATTCGCCCTATTGCTTGCATAGTTTAAATCTAAACCATGCTGGCTTGCCATCAATGCTCCTCTGTATTAAAGTATTAAAAGTTTTATTTGTGTTTTCGTTAGAGATAAATGCATTGTTAATGTCCATTCACGTGTGAGTTCAACCGCAGCCACGACTCAACTGTTAACGTCCTGAGACAAACTATTGTGGCGGACGAGATTGGGTCTCGGCCAGTACCATCTACTCAAACCTCGCGCAGATGGCTGTTAGCTAGCCAGATGATGGCCCATCTGAATAATGTTACGTAACCTATGAACAGGCCTCCTATACAGATGGTACTGGTCTCGGCAAAGGTTTTGTCACGCATTTGTATGGAACTTGAGATTCTGTATTATAATTAATCTGAGGGTCATAGGGAGTGTTATGTTCCTCTCAAGACTCTTTTACTACGTTCGAGAATTCATTCCAACAGCAAGCATTCGAGCTGAATATAATTAACAATTGCTAACCTGACCCTACGTGACCTTTCTATATGAGACGTGCTGTGCCAAATCTAATTTTATTTAATCTCTTTTTTTTTTTTTTTTTAATTCCTCCCCCCCCCGGGTTAAATCTAGAGCTTATTCCAATCGAGCTATTTTATGAGCACTCTCAACGAAGAGTTTCATGATAAATTGGATTATGTATATCGGTTTTGAGAATTTGCTGTTCCGGATTCAAAAAAGTTTTTTTTTCCCCTCCCATGATTTTTGTACACCTAATAATCATGGCGCCGATTGATATAACTCTGACTAAAGATTGACAAAAGGAAAAGATTTTTTTTTAATGTGACGTTTTGACACCTTGTCATATTCCTATCATATTTTTAGCGTGCTTTTTTTCCGTAACCTGCTGTTTAGTGGGGGGGGGGGTTAACTTGAAGCGCTGCATGGGCTGTTTTTCCTTCAAGCCAGCCTGCAACGACAATTATCTGTAACCTCTTTGATAAGCATGGTTGATTTCTGCGTCTGCCTCAGTGGTCCCAATGGTGCCTTACATCGAGGGTAGGATTACAACATAAAATGAGTTTGCTTGAAACTGTTTTTCTTTTGATTTCTTAAGATCTTTGCTGAAGAGTTTTGACTCTGTGCTCTATGTTCTTAACACTTTAATGACTCCCAACCTCTCAAAGTACAATAAACGAAGGCAAATGAAGGAAGAGTGGAAAAATTTGAGGACTGCAAACCAATCCTAAACATAGCAGATGTAACAAGTTTGTTCACCTTCTTTTTTTGACCTCACATGGTTAAGGTTATATTAAGAGGTGATGATGCACAAAGATCTACATACAGTGCAAAACTCGACAACAACCAAGCATTATCAGGTATAGACAATAAAAATTAATTCAGAAAAAGACGAAAAAATAGTATAAAAATTATAGGTTTTAAAAGAATAAGAGGAAAAGAAGCGCTAAACCTAGATAGGGGTGATAAAGATAAATAAAGCAACAGAAAAAAAAGAGAAAAGGAAAGAGAGAGAGAGAGAGAGAGAGAGAGAGAGAGAGAGAGAGAGAGAGAGAGAGAGAGAGAGTTGGAGATAGATAGAGAGAGAGAAAGCCACGTAGATTTATGGTCTTGCTAGCTCGAACTGTTCCTGGCAGGAACTTCTATTATTGCGCGTCTCAGCCGCGAAGCCACAGTTGTCTTTACCTTTTTTTTCCTCTGCATTGCGTGAGTTTCTAATTCGATCAGAGCTCCTCATATTTAGAGTAATGATACCTCAATTAAAATGAAGCAATCGCTGATTACTCAGCCTTCAAAACCATCAGTAACTGATATTGGGTCTCCTGTCTAGTTCACGGCTGTTAAAGAGCGGCTTTAAAGTTTGCATGCCGCACCCGTGAAGCAGCCTGTAACCAGATCGTGTCATGGGGTCAACCACCCCAGCGGAGCATATTATTATACAATCGCATAAAATTTTAAAAATCTTTTTTTTTTTTTCGTTATCGGAAACGATTGAGAACACGAAAAGTTAGTAACGAGCCGTTGATAAAGTCCGCACAGAGAAACTTTTAATAGTTTCCTCTATCTGCTACTTAACGATCTATCATCACAAGGTCTGCAGACTTCGTGGAGCTTTTGATTGCGTTCAGATTCTAAGTGCTGCTCCATATTTAACCGTTTCGGTTTGAGGCTACTAAGGTAGATCTATAATGCAGAGTGTAACTTGCGTGTAGTTCGTGCAGACCCGAGCGTGTGTGGAATTATTTCAAAAAATCATATAAAATCACTGAAAAACTCTTCGCACTTGAAAATTGCACAAGTTTTTTATATTTTTCTTTTAAATATCGGGAAATAATTTTTAAGGGATAAAATTGTTTCACTTTTGAAATATTCTTATTAAACTGAGGTGTTATGAAAATCATGACTTTTTTTCAGATCTTTTACTAGAAGTACGAAGATTCACCTGCACCATCTAAACACTTTATAACTGAGAGATAAAAAATATAGCGTTGTACTCAGGACAATTTCAGCTTTAAAATGATTATATGTTTGATAAGCTTCGAGTTAATGAAGCCAGATTTATTGCGATGCAAAAGCAAGTAAAAATTCCCAGTGATTATTAGATTTAACAGCAGCGCACCGTCACGCACGAGCACACACGGTTGTAGCCTGCCTGATCACCGATCCGCCCACTAACTGCGGGTGTCTGGGGTAGGGCCAGTAAGCAAACTAAGTTGCCGCTTTTTGGTCTCTTTCAACAACTTTTTCTTTTTTTATCTTTTTTTGTCAATTTTTCTTTTCTGCTATCGATCCATAGGGTTTGTTCAGAAGATTATTGTGTGCCTGTCTCATGATTTCCCGGCCTAAACCATCACCATGGTCATCATCATCTTCATCACCATCATCATCATCATCATCATCATCATCATCATCATCATCATCATCATCATCATCATCATCAATACCATCATTATATTCATCCTAATCAGCGTCCACTTCAACAGGCGCTGAGCACCATATCTCTCATTGATCTTTGTCCTCCAACTTGATGAATATGCGCACAGTACAGTCAGTACTGTTGTCTCATGACCATCTTGTCTTCCAATCCAGAATCTTTCTTTTTCCCTTCACCGGCCCTTATTTCTCTTTCCCATTGCCAAGCTTTTGTATTATATTCTTGGAGATTCTTCTAGCTCGCTGCCTCCTTTAGGCGAAAATAATGAAGTAATTGTTTCTTTTTTATCGAATATTGCTATGTGATATTGAGCTGTTAGTGTTTAAGCTGTATGGGTGCAGTAGGTTTTATGTGTGTGAATAGTTTTAAAAATATTTCTTCTACAAGTTATAATCTTTCGCATTTAAGAGTTGTGTTACTTTATGACACCTGCAGTATGAAAATTGGATGGGGTTGTAATAGTTGTTTTCACAAAGTCTCCAAAACTCACCGCCACACTTAACAGCTCTAAAGGAATGTGTACTGTGTAGTTTGATGGAAGAATCCTCACGCACCTTGTATCTGGACATAAAGATAGTCGATGAGAGAATTATGCCACC
>JAWDGP010007257.1:352500-407500 GCA_033675545.1 Elysia crispata | reverse complement strand
ATTGTGTTCCCAAACAAGAACTTAACTGGAAAAGCTAATTCTGTTGGAACAACATAAATTTAAACTCAAGATCTAACACAAATAAGTAGCAACCAGTTCTCCCCTACAAAAAAACTCAAGAGCTGTAAGAACCAGATTTATTTGTACCAACAATTGACTTCGATTTTTTTCATTGTATTATGACAGAGACTAAAAGGAAATTAAAAAAAAAAAAGAAAAACTGGGGCAATAAGGCAACACAGATGTGCTGGCCAAAGGCAAGTCTTGCCGGGCATCAAAATAGTTCAGTTTATGCAAAATGACTTGTGGAACAGAATTATTCTATAAGCTTCTGAGAAGAGAAAAGAACGAGTTGTAGGGGTTTTTTTAATTTTCTTCTGTCACTTTCTAAAACTTAATGCATGTTCATGTTCTTCTTTGATGGTTTGAAAAAAAAAATTACTTTTCAGTTTCAGTTTACCAGAAAATATGGATGACATAAAAAAAAAATCACATTCTTTGAATGTAAATGTAAAAGTAAAAGTTCAAATTGACTAAATATTGACACGGGCCATGTTGTTTTCCTTCAGTCTCTTAAATATGCTCAAATCTCTGTGATATCAAGTTCCCTTAGCTCTTTCAATCTTCATCAGACGAATAAAGAACAGATTATGGTTTTAAAATTATTATTTTTCTATACAGTTATTATTACAACAGATAATGAATGAATAATAAGGAATGGGTAAAGATGTCTCATACCAAAAGATGATATTCGCTCTAATTCATTTGAAATCATATTTAAAAGCTGTTACATGTGAAGTATTCACGTAATTAAATGATAATGTCATTCCATTAACAGCACACAATACTGGTGAATCAGTTTTCAATTCTTCACTTTTTTTCTGGTACATGATTCTGTTGCATTCAATACAAAATATCTGATTTCCTTTTTAAATTAAATTTGTTTTTTTGTTGTTTTTTTTTTGTTTTTTTTTTTTGGGGGGGGACTTTGTGTAATAAAAACATAGTGTCTTCATTTCAACAATGTGTGGTTATTTTTTTCAAACTAGCTGAATAAAGTAGCTTTGCATAATCAATGCAAGAACAAACAAAACAAAAACAAAAAAAAACTAGCAAAAAGATTAACACTACTGTTCTATAAAAAATACCAGTGCTTTTAAATGAAACTGCATTGACATTTAGATATAGGTATTACAAAAGAATGAAAAGATACCATAGTACAAAACTAATAACGTAGATGCCAACTTTTGAAAAGGCAAATGCAGATTTATAGCAAGATAAATAAAATTGGTCGCTGCAAACCTAGTGGATGATGTAGCCCATTAAGTACAGTATTCAATATTTGACTTTAACACAAGCTTAAGAAAACGTTTACCAGCTTACCTGTTACTTATAACGTATTGAAAACTTCATAAAAATTTCTCTTATCATTAATACAGATGGCTACAAGCTATAAGCGGTTCACCAAGCATGTATTTTTTTACTACTAATTAGCAGGATACTGCGTAATACGTACATGTAATTTTTTTCGCACGGAAGCCCAAATACAGACTAAATATGTATTATACGTATTGGTTGGCAGCTATGTAATAAGTTATTTAAACATATCTTCTAAACAAAATATGAAGCCATGTAATTTTTTAAAGACTAAAAAGTTTTGAATATTCTTGTATGTTTCAAACTTGGATTTCTCATAAAACTTTTAAAATGAAACAGCCATGCCACTCATAAAACCTATAAACTAAAGCAGCTTATCCCCCTCCTAAAACCTAATAATGAATAAAACAGCTTAGCGCCCCCCTACCTCCCTAATAATACCTTTAAACCAGAACAGCTTAGGACACTCATAATACCTTTAAACTATAACAGTTTAGCTACGTCATAATACCTTTAAACTAAAACAGCTTAGGGCACTCATAGTACCTCTAAACTAAAACAGCATAGGACACTCATAATACTTCTAAACTAAAACAGCTTAGGACACTCATAATACCTTTAAACTAAAACAGCTTAGGACACTCATATTACCTCCAAACCAAAACAGCTTAGGGCACTCATAATACCTTTAAACTAAAACAGCATAGGACACTCATAATACCTTTAAACTAAAACAGCATAGGACACTCATAATACCTTTAAACTAAAACAGCTTAGGACACTTATAATACCTTGAAAGTATAACAGCTTAACCACTTCATACTACCTTTAAACTAAAACAGCTTAGCTATGTCATAATACCTTTAAACTAAAACAGCTTAGGGCACTCATAGTACCTCTAAACTAAAACAGCTTAGCCACCTCATAATACCTTTAAACTAAAACAGCATAGGACACTCATAATACCTTTAAACTAAAACAGCTTAGGACAATAATAATACCTTGAAACTATAACAGCTTAACTACCTCATAATACCTTTAAACTAAAGCAGGCTATTTGAATCGTTTAAAATGTTTATTTGATGGCTTGTTATTTGGAATTCATATAAAACTGTCACGATACTAATATTTTTAAGCAAAGTCACTTTTCACTCTCTTAGAAGTTTGTTTTTCTCTTTTGGATAATACACAATACCTTCCTTGGTATTTGATCAATCAAATATGCTTTACATCAACAGATTTGCTCTTTTATTTCCTGTAGCCTAGAAATTGCAATACTTATTAGATGTTCAAGAAGAATGCTATAGCAGAAGGTTAAACCTTTAATTTCAGCAGGGAATTATACACTTAACTAAACAAGTATTGTAAGCATTTCATAAAGTTCCATTTGTAAAGTGATAATACAAAACTAATCTTTTATTAAGCTTTGATTCAACAACTGTTACAGTTTCTCTAAAAAGGTGAGAAGATAAAAGGAAAAAAAGGAAAGAAGTACACAATTTACTACATAACAGCAAATAAGAAAAAAAATCTTTACTTATCCAATTGGACATTTTCACTGAAAATTAAAAATATAATTTAAAAAAGCTATGATAATCTATAAATAGACAAAAATTGTTGTCTTAAATTTGTTCTTGAACTAAAAAAAATAAGGCAAAATCTACTGGACAATGCACATTATAACAAAAATGATACTAAATAAGGCAAAATCTATTGGACAATGCACATTATAACAAAAATGATACTAAATAAGGCAAAATCTATTGGACAATGCACATTATAACAAAAATGATACTAGATAAGGCAAAATATATTGGACAATGCACATTATAACAAAAATGATACTAAATAAGGCAAAATATATTGGACAATGCACATTATAACAAAAATGGTACTAAATAAGGCAAAATCTATTGGACAATGCACATTATAACAAAAATGATACTAAATAAGCCAAGAGACATGACTACTGGAGCAAAATAATGTTTATGATCAATAAAAGCATATACTGTCCACAAAAAGATGAAAACTTAAAAGAATTCATTCACCAAAACCAATCATTGGAATCCTTCAAACTTTGGTTGAGAATTCTGCAGGAAGGAAGATAGTTTAAAAAAAACTATGAGACTTATTTGTAAGAAAGTGTTACAATCTGCATACAATAGGATTAGTAGAATGGCTATTGATTGTTGGGGGGACTGCTACTATAAAATCAATAACAGTTGATGATTATTGTTATCAGAATTATTTCAATCACTGCTGTTGCTACTATTACTTCTACAAATACATGTACTTACAATTATTTCAATGCAATTCTTTCAAATCTGTTGGCAAAAAATTAGGATCAAGTTTTTTCGTTTAATCTACTCAGGTTGTAAAGACAAAAATATCCATTTCAAAGACTTAAAGATTTATGATTCTGTTTATCTTACCATCTCAAAGTACATTTTATTCATCAGTTCATAATATTTGTTCCTGACAATTAAAGTAAATTCCTTTATTTAGTTTATGGTCATCTTACTATATTGGGCGCAGTTGGTGCTGTAAAGTTTAAAAATAGTTCTGTCAACTTTGTATTTTGCTTGTCAATAAAAGTATATTACCAAATGAAACAACGCCTCAGTTCATACTTGCCTTGATGTTACCAGGTGACAAAGAATCATGCACAAGAATATTATTATGGAATGAAGATTTTTCCCAGACAAATAGCTCAATTCCTTTCTGACTCAGTTGATTGAATGTTGGAAAAAAACAATTTTCAAATCTGAATACATGATTTCCTCTTTCCAAAAATTTATTTTAAGCGTGTTAATAACTTTTAGCTCAAATGCCTTCCTCTTAATCCGAACACCCTCACGTATTCTCTCGCCATTATCTGGGTTGGCAGGCAGTAGGATATTGGATTAATTTCATGGTCTACCTGCTGTCTCTCTATAATTTTGCTTCCAAGCCACGTTTGAGTGTACACAATACTACCTTTTCCGGGTCATAGACAGGGTTGAGTATTCCTTCGCCATTGTCTGGGTTGGCAGGCAGTAGGGGACTGAATAGGTTAACTTTATGGTCTAGCTGCTGTCTCTCTCTATATTTTTGCTTCTAAGCCATGTTAAATATACACAAAATACCTTTTCCGGGTCATAGACAGGGTTGAGTATTCCTTCGCCATTGTCTGGGTTGGCAGGCAGTAGGGGACTGATGAGTTAATTTCATGTTCTAGCTGCTGTCTCTATATATTTTTGCTTCTAAGCCACGTTAAGTCTACACAACCTTTTCCGGGTCATAGACAGGGTTGAGTATTCCTTCGCCATTGTCTGGGTTGGCAGGCAGTAGGGGACTGAATAGGTGAATTTCATGGTCTAGCTGCTGTCTCTCTCTATATTTTTGCTTCTAAGCCATGTTAAATATACACAAAATACCTTTTCCGGGTCATAGACAGGGTTGAGTATTCCTTCGCCATTGTCTGGGTTGGCAGGCAGTAGGGGACTGATGAGTTAATTTCATGTTCTAGCTGCTGTCTCTATATATTTTTGCTTCTAAGCCACGTTAAGTCTACACAACCTTTTCCGGGTCATAGACAGGGTTGAGTATTCCTTCGCCATTGTCTGGGTTGGCAAGCAGTAGGGGACTGAATAGGTTAACTTTATGGTCTAGCTGCTGTCTCTCTCTATATTTTTGCTTCTAAGCCATGTTAAATATACACAAAATACCTTTTCCGGGTCATAGACAGGGTTGAGTATTCCTTCGCCATTGTCAGGGTTGGCAGGCAGTAGGGGACTGATGAGTTAACTTCATGGTCTAGCTGCTGTCTCTATATATTTTTGCTTCTAAACCATGTAAAATGTACACAAAACTACCTTTTCCGGGCCATAGACAGGGTTGAGTATTCCTTCGCCATTGTCTGGGTTGGCAAGCAATAGGGGACTGAATAGGTTAATTTCATGGTCTAGCTGCTGTCTCTCTATATATTTTTGTTTCTAAACCATGTTAAATATACACAAAATACCTTTTCCGGATCATAGACAGGGTTGAGTATTCCTTCGCCATTGTCTGAAGTGTACGAGTAGATAGGATTATCCCCTCCACCTACATCGCGGGGTGCCAGGAAAGAGGGTAGGAGATTCTCGAGTTGTCTTGGGACTTGCCTGAGAGCAAAAGATACCATAGGTAATTAAAACACAAGCCTGACATAGAAAAAGCCAGCATATAGAATAGAGATCGATGTAAAGTCAGCCTTCAATTTACATTCAATCATTTCAAGTTATCGAAAAGCATGAGATTGAATTGAATATTCGAATCTTAAGAGACATTCATAAAAGTTGATCAATCAAAAGTTAAGAAAAAGAGCATGAAATTATTATTGGTTAATTGTTCAAAACATCCTTATTTCAAGAAACATTGGAACATGAAACCAGAAATCATATTCTATTCTTCTTTTTTATCTGACTAAATCTCTTAGTACAAAATCGTCTCTCCCTATTTCTCTGAATATTGAGTTTTCATCTAGAACAAATTTCCTCTTACTTGATATACGATTAATTCAATGTAACTCCTAAATCCACTAAATCTTTACAAAATGAGCAGAGAAAGTAATGTAAGTTTGAACTGTTTCAGTGCGGCTGGTCAGTTCTTTTTGCTGTACAAGGTAAGGAATCAAAGGTTAATGTCATCAGCTCCTTGAAAAAAAATGTAATCTAAAAACAAACGTTTAATTTTTTTTGCCTGTGTGATGAGTATAGCAAAACTGATACAAAATTTAACCTTTAAGGTTGTGTTTACTTTTTTTTAGTAATTCACTCTTTTTCGGAGTACAGTATCCTAGGGCAATATACTCACCTCCTATAAAAAAAATTTTAATCTCACAATAGAACTTTGATTTTGTTTTGGCTCTGAAATCTTGTCTTGCTACTCCGGCATGAGAAAGTTGTGCTCTAATGTGCCATTCAATTTTCTATACCATTCAGCTCCAAAACATAACATTATACCTCAACAGGAGGCCAGCTACATACTTTTTTGCATATTTTATGCAAATAACCTTGATCGACTTACAGTCTGTTTGTTCTGACCATGAAGAGGAATGCTGCAAAGGCTAGAACCAGTAGCACAATGATGGTCACGACAACTCCCAGCGCCACCTTCCAGCCTACAGTGTGCATGGTGGGGACAGAAAATAGGAGAAGGGGGGGGGGGGGAAATAACAAGCAAATTTTATAGATCCAATTAAAAGTTGCTTAATGTCCAGATACAATCTTAGCCAAAAAAAAGGTAGACACCTCATATTGTGTCATATACTAGCTTCAACTGATTTAACTCACGCTTAATTCGTCAGGAAGAGATGTAAGATCTAATAGGATAAGAACAAATTTGAAAACAACAAAGCTTTTTTTTTTTAACTTCAGTAGGTGCAATTCTCTGAGCCTGACAGACTTGAAATCTACAAAGACTAATGCTAATTGTTTGACGATGCTAAAGCTTCTTCAAGTTTTCATGCTAAACTAAACTCCAAATGAGAAGAAGAAAAAACAATTTTCAATGCCGAAAACGCGAATGGCATTGTGAAAATTTTTCAAAGACACATACATGTATTTATATGTTGAAAAAGAAATACAGAGAATTAGAAGAGGGAGGGAGGGACAGAGGCAAGGAGAGAGAATGAGAGAGACAGAGAGATTGAGGAGGTGGAGCAAGAATGGATACTAAAACAAAACATAGTCAAAAATGGAAACATTCAATAAAAAAACAAAGTTGCCTTTTCATGAAGCCTGATTAAATGGGAAAAAAACAATTCAGGGACTCTACACAAAACAAGATAACAACGGAATAAAAAATAAGATGAAAAACACAATTTACTCAATAAGTTATATGATCTCACCATTAGACTCTTGCTTTTCATCACTTTGATTTGCTTTAGGTTTTGCTGCTTCTACAGTCTCATGTTCTCTCTCCCGCGTGTCCTTGTGGACGCTGCTATCAGGTCTTTGCAGTGCCGGTGTCTCTGGTGGCTCTGCAATATCACATCTTCTGCCTCGGTAACCTTTTTGACACCTGGAAGTTTGTAAGAGGTAAGGAAAACATTAGGCGTTATTGAGGGCAGCAAGCCAAAGGATCGAGGAGCTGATTTTAGTCCCAACAAGCCCAGCTTTATCAAGTTTTAGTGTTAGATGATGTCTTCAAACTGACAAGTAAAATACTGCCAGGTATGGGCGACAGCATGCGATTGCTTCTAAAAATGGAGGCATCTTTTTCAAGGAGGGAAACTATGTATAAACTGTTAGTTGCAAAAATTTTACTGCCATGGCTACTTTCCCAGTCTCCGAAAAAAAACCATTTAGAAACAGATTTGAGCTCCCTGATCAGTTCTTTTTGCTGTACCACTGACATAGCAACTTCCTTCTGTCTCTGTCTGTCTGTCTGTCTGTCTGTCTGTCTGTCTGTCTGTCTGTCTCTGTCTCTCTCTCTCTCTCTCTCTCTCTCTCTCTCTCTCTCTCTCTCTCTCTCTCTCTCTCTCTCTCTCTCTCTCTCTCTCTCTCTCTCTCTCTCTCTCTCCCTCTCTCTGTCTCTCTCTCCCACCCTTTAATATTTTTTTTTGCAAAATGGTGATCAGTCTTCGCATTTTGACCTGCAGTTTTATCATCATTGGGTTGTTTTATTTCTATAATTCTTGATTGTACTCATTTCAATTTCCAATAGGCTGTAAGAAAATGAATAATGTGAAACTCACTTGCAGTCGACATAAGTTTTCCCTATATGGTGACAGCTTGCAAAGTGCACACAATAAGCATTACAATCTGGGATAAAAAAAAATTATATATATATATATATATCATATTTCAGCTAGGAAATTTAAGTTGATGTGACTTGCAGCAAGGTATAGGAAGAAGAATAATTTAAAGTTGGCATTGAAGCTCCCTTATCTCATTTATAAATTTTCCAGTGTCCAGGTGCCACTAACAATCATGTAAAGAAGATTACTAATCCCTCACCAACTAGAGATTACGTATGACCTAAAATAATAGACCAAAATAACATACCAGAAGAAAAAAAGAAGAAGAAAAAAAGATCAGGGCAAGGTTGGTGTTGTTCTAAATAAGAAACATTAAATTATGCTCCACGGGCAGAGACAGGTCTCAGAGCAACTGAAAGTCTTTGCGATCTGTACCTAGTAGGGTGATACAAGCAGTTTCGTCTAGCCTGTGTTAAACATGGATCAAATAGATCATAACATGACTAGAAAAAAGTCTTAAAACGCGATGATAACTTGTGATAACAGACTCAAGAAGGACAATTCAATGCTGAACTCACTGTTCTGATTATTGCATCTTTATATGTGATACAGGTGATACAGGTCCCTTATCTGGACTTAATGATAACGTGTGATAACAAACTCAAGAAGCATAACTCAAAGTTTAACTAACTGTCACATTTTCAATTGCAGCTCTCCTACATTTATTTCCTCAATCTTCTCCTTGTGTGCCTTTTTAGTGCATAAAGAATGATTTTTCTTTTGAAAGTTACTATCATGGATATTGCAGTGTTTAAAGAAAACTTACCAGAACCAAAGTCATAGCAGCTAAAGTATTGACGATAGCAATTGATTTTAATAATACTACAAGCACCACAATTCATCTCTAGCTGGGAAGTTACTTATGGTTGCTAGGAAAACATTCCAGAGCAAATAATTATGAGAAAAAAGGGTCTTATGCTTAACCTACAACAAGTATGAATGAGTATGCAAGTCAGCTTTTGACAGAAACATTCTAAGAAATCCGCTCCCGAAAATAGTATGCATAGAGTATTAAGTTTCATTCACTATTTATAGAAGAAATGAGTGATTCATGCAACATTGTGTTAATTTTCTACAGTCACGACTTGTAGCTGTCCGTAGTCATAAAACATTTTTTTGTTGAATCGAATGCTTTGAGGTTTTCATAAGGTGGCAGAAGTAAGAAAAAAAAAGTCAAAAAAAAAAAAAAGAAAGAAAGAAAATGGTCGATACTTTTCGACTCATGTCCTACTGGTTTTAAAGTAATGATCTGTGTCTCCTTTATCCGGCACCGGGAGATGAGCTATCACAGATGGTCTTGGCGCCTCAGTAGTCTTGGCTGTAGGTCGGACTGTTTGTGTTTTAACTTCCTCACAGTCATTCACCAAAATATCGTCTACCGCAATCAGACCTTTTCCTCTTCCTTTCCTTTCAGATTGAAACGTTATCTGAAAGTTTTTGGTAGGAACAAAAAGAAATAGGAAATAACACAACTTGCCTTGAGAAGTTTGAAGAGAAAATCTACTTTATTTGTTATATCAAACTGTAAGAAATGGGTTAAGCTATCTCTGCACAGCAAGCACCAATGAGATGCTTAATAGGACAAAACTTAGGCCAAAATCATGCCTCTTTTTTATAAAGTAAAATGATTGCTCTTAAAATTTACAAGGAATATCAATGATAACAAAATCTTCTATCATTACTTCACAGGCTAGGTTCCTGTGTTACAAACACTTCCAGTAAAAACATCTTATTACTTCGTTCATGCTATCATGATCACTAGAGGCTGACTGAAAAGAAACCTTTCATTGAGACACACATATAGAAGAGATTTTGCATCTAATTTTAAGTAAATAAACCTTTAGTTAGAGATCCAACTCATCGTGGCTGTTTAAAATCCACCAAAAACGCCCCTTTACTTCCTCACTAAACATACTTTAGGTATTCTCCATCAATGGGAAGAGCTGAGAAAACTTGGGGGACAAAGAACCTTATAAGGCCAAGCATGCTTGTGATTCTGGAGATTTGTAATTTTTTCCTGACGTTTAATCTCAATATTAAAGGTAATGATTTTTAATGCACTGTTCCTGGTGTCATTTTCAAGCCATTTTATCACCTCTAAAAGTTGTGTTTTTTTTCTCAGACGCAAACATTTTCAAGACATCTCAATCAGACGCAAACATTTTCAAGACATCTCAATAGTGTTCTTAAATATTCCAGAAAAACCCATGCAGCAATATTTTGAAGAAATGCTCGGTATCATAATTACGACAAAGCTCTTGGTGCAGAATCAATACTTCAGAGCACTTATTGCGTCTTTCGTCAGGGTTTGATGTCCTGCATTCTATGCTCTGGTTCTACTATATTGATTATATCTTTACAAAAAAAAAATAACCGAAATGTGCCTCACCTCATTACTCTCAGTAATATAGAGATCTATTTTGACACACGGGGAAGAGATCTGCCAACGTGAGAGGACCAAATCCTAATCTACTCGCCGCTATGGTATGGTGTGAGACAGTCACGACTTATTTTTCTTTCAAAAGGTTGGTTGCTTATAACTTAAGAACTTAACCTTTATTTTGTTTGCATTGCTGTGGATCTTATTAATGCTTATGCTTGTATCAGCTAGTTCTAAGTGAGACACCCTTGTGTTTCAAATTCTGTCTCCAATAAGGCAGCCAAGAGGGTGATCAATCAGTATTTCTTCCTGCCCCTTTTTGATTATTTTCATACGCATCAAGGGACCTTTTTCAGCTCTGGTACCCAGCGCTTGCACTACGCGACATTCTACTAGCCAAGGCGAATCAACTCCTCGCTCTCAAGGGCATATTGATGACATAGCAGCCAAGTTTTCTCTTTAAAGAACGTCGTTTTGTACGCGTAAAGTTTATCAGATTCAACAAAGTCATGCAGGAATTAAAACGGTCTTTAAGACCAACACGTAGGCTTATCTGCACTATTCAATTCTCATTGTCCTATGAGATTGTTTTGTACAAACCATAATAATTATCTGTTCTTGAGATAGTATGATCGTTGCTTTTTTTGTCTTACTTAATTATTTCCTCATTGTTATTCGTGCCTTTACTGTTCATTGGGTATAATAGCATCGTTCCATGCAACAACCGTGTTCAACTTCTTAATTTATGTCTGGTGTGACTTAATAAATGTGTTCAAAAGTAGGCAGTTATTGGTTTTTGATCAATGTAATTTAAAGTATCAATCATCTTTTCATTGTCCTTGCATCGCCCACATTTAATTCCACCAATTCTGTATCTAGTCGTTGTTTTCAATATAATCAAGTCTTATTACAAAATAATTCTTTTCTTTGGTTTTATTTCCCTACAGCATAGCTGTGTTTAGTACTGGATACAATTCTGTTCGTCGCCGAGTTTAAACTCTATCAGTGGCTCAGGTGACATCACATCGTCAATTCCTATAAGACCATCATTTCATTTTCAAATACAAATGCTAGTTTGGTGCTTCACTGTCAACTCCCTGAGTAGCTGCTGCTGCTGTTGCTGCTAAATGGTGTGTATGTCCTACCTGATAAGGGCTGTGGCTGGAATACTCAATAATTCCACTGTATCTCCAATCCTTGAACTTTGTATTTATCTTGAAAAGTTCAACACTGCCAATGAGGACTCGCAAAGAGCCCTCAGCTGAAACATGGGAAGAAGAAGACTAATCAATAAAACTTGAGAAAGAGACATAAAAGCACAAGAAACAAACAAATGATATGCAAGAGGGTTTGATCCACATGTCTGTATGATATCCACTACTCTGCCAAGAAGGGAATAGGCACGTTAAACGCATAGCCATCTCTCATCTTCGCCTTATAAAAAAGAGTGCTCTTTGTGCTGACATAAACAGATCATAATTTATCTTTAAGAACCATACACAAAAAGCCTTGAATTAGATCAAGGATTATGATTTCTTCTGCTATACTGTCTATTCTATTATCAATCACTTGTATCTTCAGATATTTGACTGCATTCTCTGGAGCAGTGCAATATTATTTTTATTTCTGCTAGTCTTCTTTCATTTGTTATGGCGGATTATGCATACAAATCCCAGCTTAATATTCACCCTTACCATAATATAAGCTTTGCTGCATCAACGGATGACAAGGAGTCTTCCATTTACCTTTGTGCCTCATCGCTTTTTCTTTTCATGTAAGTATCAGATCTCTGTACACACGGCATTTTTGTAATGCATAAAATTAACCAAAAGAATAAAGGTCAGTGCTAAAATTGTGTCACCGCCTCTACCTCCTTCCAAATTCTTGTTTCCGTCTCGAAAGAATCTCTGTTGTGCCAAGCACCTTCGGAAATGCCTGTAAAACATTTTTTCTCCACCATATAAGAAAAGGTTAGAAATTTAAAGAATGACCTACCAGAGCCGTCAAAGTGGTACCAAAAAGACACACAAGATTTCGAGGTGCTGTCCAGGTAAGGAGAGACCAGTTTGGCCATAGGTTCTCTATCAAAAGCTACATAGGAAAACTGGTCAGAAGCAGCATATCCACCTGTAGACAAGAAGGAAATAATGTTTTGTTGTTTTTTTTTTTTAATTCCAATGTTGATGATTGTAACGCATTGAACTATAAGTTGATCTTTTCATTTCCTCACCCTTTATTGGTGCGTAACTTTTGGATAGCGGATCGGCTAGATCTATGTACATTATCTTATTTGGTTGCATAACGTTTGTATTTCAAGCCTAAGAACTTAGTTTTGTTTATTGAACACAGCCCGCACTTGTATGGTCAAGATTCTTCTCGAATCTCCGACTTAGTTCTAGCATAGTAATGATCTCGTCACCCCTTGTTTACCTTTGTTTTGATTGATTGCTAATTGCTAATGGCGTGTACCAAGAATGTTCTCTTATGATTTATGTAATTCCTTTTCTGGATGATTCGACGACATAATTATTATAAATAAGAATCTAAATTATATTTAGTCAGTCAACAACATTGAATCCACAGTGAGCCAACATCATCAAGTCTACAGTGATTGATTGTTTTAGGTCTACCTACAGTGAAAGATTATTGAGTCAACCTACAGATATTGTATAGTCTGACTCTTATGTTGGATTAAACAGTTTGCAATTTTTACTTGCGGACTTCGGACTTTTTTTCCACGGACGAGTCGTGTGATTGGCTGTAAATATTTAGAAACCCCTAGACAAACAGAGCCTAACAGATCAGCCCCATCATCAAAACCTGTTACAGTGACGCGCCCACAAAGAGGAAATGCATTATAACAATTTATACTTAGATTAATGATGGTAGTTTCTACTTCACACCGACTTATAAAGCTAAAGGCCTTGATGAATTAACTACTAGAAGTATCAGTGGATGGGGTCACTCTAGCTCTTCCCTGTCTCAGGGGTGTAAGCTTGAAAATACACCAATACAATCATCTTCTAGACACATCATTTCTTGCCATCAGGATATTGTCCGATTAACATATATAACGAGTCTTGATGTTTCTCTGTTGGAGAAACTGCAACTCCCACTAGATTTTAAAGGATGCATATAATGTTCTTAATATCCATATACTTTTAAGATCTAATTGCAAAAGAAACTTGGTTACAAAAAAGCCTAGCTTGTCCAAATATAATGAAGGGCACAGAAATGCCAATTCTACATTGCTCTCATATAAGATGACAAGAATGCCTACCACATATTATGACTCTTTAGTATAATGTTAATACAAATTTCTCCTTTTCTTAAGAATCTTTACTAGAATACACTTTTGAGAATCGCAAAAGAAATTCAAACAAGTGCAGATTGAACGCTTTGTCTTGTTTTCATGGTGGGAAGGCGGCCCTCTCTCTTTCTTTTCACATTTTGCTACTTAAGATATTTCTATTAGCATTTCAACAAACCGTTGAGATGTTTTTGAGTATGTTCTGCGCTAGGTGCATACGGTGATATGTGAAGCTTGCTTGTCAGCCGCAACCAGCGTGACTCGGTCTCCACATCACTATTTTCACTGTAGGTGTGGCTTGTGTAGCCACACATGTCGATGTCAAAGTCACAAGTTCCTTCACTCGGGCAGGCACCTTTCTCTTGCTTAATATCATCCACAGCTATGCTGCCCATCCTACCACCAGTCAGTTCTGCTTCAAACACCAACTGTTGAATTAATGGCAGAATCGGCAGCTCATTTACAAGACAAAAATCAAAATTAAAAAAAAATAAGGAAAAGAAAAGAGAGTTCATTCTATATTATTAAGACAATTTTGTGCCAATCGGCATAATAGAATACGTTGGGAAATTAATTTAGGTCCTTATTTTTGGAAGAAAATGAAAATAAACGTATGCTATTGAGAAAACATGCACCTATTTGTTTTAGTAAATAAGATCAATCAATCAGCTAGGTGCCCTGCTCTTTAGACTAGGTGGTCATGACCTTCCATGCATCTTGATGCCTAGTTGCTTATAGTCCATCTATAACTCATCCTACATTTAGCCACTTTGATTAGTCCATTGCGTTTTTTCCTCCAAACATTGCAGATATTCCTGTTTCTCACTTCTCATCACATGGCTAAAATAATGCTGTCTGGTGTTTCTCTAAAAATTGAAACCTTGGAGGTGACAATAGGAGTATCTCAACAGGTTATATATATATATTTGTGGGGGATCTTGCACTTCTATATGTTTTGTGTGTATATATATACATATATATCTATGTGTGTGTGGGACTTGCACCTCTCTATGTTTTGTATATATATATATATATATATATATATATATATATATATATATATATATATATATATATATATTGATTTTAATGCAGGTGAATCTGAAAGAGTATTTTTTTCCTCCAGCAACAGATTGCCCTATATTTTCCAATGTACCTTGGGATGTTGACCCTAAATAATGTGTCTTAAGTCTGAGATAGATGCCAGCTCTCCAGAGCCCTGACCATTACCCTATATTTTCCAATGTCCCTTGGGACGTTGACCCTAAATAATGTGCCTCAAGTCTGAGATAGATGCCAGCTCTCCAGAGCCCTGACCATTACCCTATATTTTCCAATGTCCCTTGGGACGTTGACCCTTCCTTGCATCCAGTGATCTCCTTGTTCCCCGCCCATTGTCCACACCAAGCGGTCTGCACGAGAACCTGAAGTCCTGAGCTTCACTTTCAAGCGTCCAGCGTCTGGGCCCCTCAGGTGGTACCAGAAGACGGTGCAGCTGTCCTGATCAGCCGGTTGATCGCGTTCCACACTCACCATTTCTACTGATTGTTCCCCTAAATCTTGCCTTTCAGCCACATTCATAAAGGAGCCTGGATGGAGAAAACAGAAGCAGATACTTTATTGAGTTTAAAGAGCAGCAAAATAACAGGCAGGGTTTGAACAAAAACAAGAAACAAGAGTAACCCACTAAAGGCAACCAAGTGATTCATTACTAAGTATTACCTACTAAGCCCATTGCATAACTTGATTCACAATTCTTGCTATGGACTTTGCATCACAGCAATCAGAATAAAGCATTTCCAGGGGGAAATCATTCTTTATAAATCATTTTTTCAGAGCTGGATAAGCACAATATTTTATCATTTTAAAAGCTATCCTTAGTCTTGGCAGTAGCCTAGTTTATGACTGTAGAGGTTGAAGCGGCAATGCGTCCAGGGCTGAAAAAAAGTGTTTTTAATTCCCTGCTCCAACAAGCAGTTGTAGCCTAATCACCAATAGAGGGTGCAGCAAAAAAACAAAAACAAAAAAAACAATCAACAAACAAATAACCATGAGTCTTTTGTTTATCCAGTAGAGTCTATGATTAGTGACATTACTAGCTGCAAAATTCCTCTCAAGTGTCCTTTACCATAAGCATCACCAGTTGTGTGGTCTTGGCTTGGAGTAAGGACACTACCTTTGGTAGCCTTCATCATCCGCGACCACCCTTTGGTTTTGTCCAGCGTAAACCCGCAAGTATCTATCTCAAAATCACAAGAACCTTAAAAAAAGAAACAAAGATGTGAGCCTCTTGAGTTTTTCTCATCTTTTCTTCTGATTAAAAAAATAGCTGAACAGAGTTTTATAGAGAAAGAAAAGTCATTTTAAGATATGTTCAAAATGCATTTGAGGCCTAATTCAATATTTTGAGGTGTGATTTTTTGATAATTTTATAAGAAAGAAGAAAAAAAAATCAGACCAAAGACACACAAAAAAGATGAAATATATATTATTTTTAAAACAACAAAAAGGTTGCAACTACTGTCGTATTTCATACATGTGGTCACGAGCCAAAATAAAACAGGTGCGGTAAAAAAAGAAAAAAAAGAGAGAGAGAGAGAGAGAGAGAGAGAGAGAGAGAGAGAGAGAGAGAGAGAGAGAGAGAGAGAGAGATTTTACAAAGTGTATTTTAAAAAGATTAAAAAAAAAACCTGCAAAGTGTCTGATCTTTAAGTTCTTTACTCCATTTTAAATTTGAGATCTAGTTTCCTTGGCTCTCAACTTAGAGACATTCCATGATTTTATAGGTTTGTTTGTTTGCTTTTTGTACCCTCCATATTCAACTTTCAAAAAGATATTTATCGTAAACCCAGTTTGTGGCACTTCAAGCAAAGGAAACTACTTTGGATGGGACCAAGCATATTAACAGTTTAAATTTCTTTATGTTTAGTCTCTGGTAGGATTTAAGGGTTAATATCATTGGACGTAACAAAAGTGAAAAGATTCGCATACCGGTACTCAAGGGCATGTTTTCATTGCTGTTTATCAAGTGATGATTTTTACAAAGGATGTAAAGAGAAAGTTTCTAGTTACTCCAAAAGAATTAACCACTCTTGACTTCGAGTTGGTGTTAGAAAACTTACTTCCATCTCGAGGACAGCTGTGTTTCGTGACGGTTATGTCAGAGAGATGTGCTACCTCGGAATGACTGCCAGAGACAGCTTGGATCTCAATCTACACAGAGGGGAAGGAAACAAAAAATTGGGAAACAGTGTGAATTATTTTTTCCCTTTTTAAAAACTTTCTTCTTGTTTTTTTTTCTATTCCTGCTAAATATTATTCTATAGTAGAAAACAAAGGGGATTGAAGGATACATAACCATTTTGGAATGAATATTTTATAAGGCCCAATCTGGTACCATTCACAGAAAGGTTTGTTAATTAATGGGATGTTAACATATATTTACAACAAAGGTTTGGAAGTTGACGTGATTGTGGAATGTTTGCGTCTATTTATAAAACACATCATTTAATGGGATATTAGCATCTACTTCCAATAAGGTTGTTAGTTAACGGGATGTTAGCATCTACTTCCAAAATGATTGTTATATAATGGCACGTTAGCATCTACTTCCAATAAGGTTGTTAGTTAACGGGATGTTAGCATCTACTTCCAATAAGGTTGTTAGTTAACGGAATGTTAGCATCTACTTCCAATAAGGTTGTTAGTTAACGGGATGTTAGCATCTACTTCCAATAAGATTGTTAGTTAAAGAAATGTGAGCATCTACTTCCAATAAGGTTGTTAGTTAAAGAAATGTTAGCATCTACTTCCAATAAGGTTGTTAGTTAACGGAATGTTAGCATCTACTTCCAATAAGATTGTTAGTTCAAGGGTTGTTAGCATCTACTTCCAATAAGATTGCTAGTTAACGAAATGTTAGCATCTACTCACAAAAAAAGGTTTGTCAGTTGCTGGGATATTAGCAAATCCCAATCTCCATGTGAAATCATAGCTATGGTGGCTGAAGGCAGGATTATATTCCCGTCCATGGCTGTTCTGGAGCACTTTGACTTTGACAGTTGTACCAAACGTCTGGTACCAGAACTTGACACACAGGTCAGTGTCTGAATTTCAAACATGTTATGGGTATGAAATAATTGGTTATGGCGCTGTATCCTGATCTGTAAGCAGATTTATTATCACATGAAAAAGCAGGAATAATGACTTAGGACCATGCACCGAGATGTGGACTAACAAAAATTTGTACTTCAGAAACTTTCTCTCATACCTTGAGTAAATTTAGCATTCATGATAGATAATACCCATTTTAGTAAGCTTTATGTTGACTAAAAAATTAAAACATATCTCTGCTATATTTTAAGGTTAAAACTAGTTCTTTACATTCAACTAAGCAAAAACGATCAGTTACAAAAAAGGTAAGTTAAAAAAAATATTTTTACAATCAATAAAATAATATTCAGCTTTTTCTTTTTAGCTCACTTTCGGTTAGAAGACACTTTGATGTTTTAAAAAATGTAGCACATGGAGAATTTTTAAGCTTTCTTTCATTTCAATGACAATGCTTTATATAGTTCTGATGGAAAGTATTTTATTCAATCTCTCTCTCATATAACACAAAAGGAACATATCAAATTTTAAGCAATATCAGGAATTTAGAAGAACTATTGACACTCTTTCTTATGAAGCAAAATCATAAAATAAAAAGGTAATTTACTTGTCTCATAAATCCAGTTCGATGTGAGGGTGGCAGTATGTCCTGGCTGAGAACCGCTCCAACTACCAGCCTCTGCGAATTTTGTTCTTTGTCCACGATGCCCCAAACCTTCACCAAGAGTCCAGGGGAAATTACTTTTAAGGTAATTCGGGTGGAACTGGCACAGGTTCTCACTGAACGTACACTCCAAAGGCGCTGCGAAAAGAATTTATCGGTGGAGATTATTGAAAGTTTTGATCAGCAATAAAAAGATAAAAAGGAATGTCGTGAGTGTGTGTGTGTGTGAGAGAGAGAGAGAGAGAGAGAGAGAGAGAGAGAGAGAGAGAGAGAGAAGTATAAAAGGATTTTAAAGTAAGAAAGCCAAGGACGGAAAAACAATTATAAAAAATAATTAAGGAGTATCATGTACAAAATGTGGGAAAAGAATATTTTTTCATATTTTTATCCATGAAGAGAGGAATAAAAAAGAGACAGAGGGAGATAAATAAAAGAATGTTAAGGTAAGAAAGGCAAGATCGGTGAAGGAATTAAAAAATAAGATAGGAGAAACATGTACAAAACGTGGGAGAAGAATATTATTTTTATCTATTTATATCCATGAAGACAGGAAGAGAGGAAAAAAGATAGAGAAAGAGAGAGACTGACAGATATAGAGAGATGAAGAGAGAGAAAGGGAGAAAAGGAGAGAGAGAGAGAGAGAGAGAGAGAGAGAGAGAGAGAGAGAGAGAGAGAGACAGACAGACAGACAGACAGAGAGTCAGAGAGAGAGACAGAGACAGACAGATAGAGAGTCAGAGAGACAGAGAGAGAGAGAGATGCAGCTAAGCAGAACGACAAAAAATACCTGTTGACCGTGCAATACTTTTTATGCCCACTCTAGGTTTGCAATTCTCAAAGTCTATATCATCAACAGCAATAATGGCACTGTCACTGAGCTTACGGAACTCATATCTGATGATGACCTAAGAACAAAGTGAGAAGGATCATTAGTTGCTTTAACTGCATCGTTCACTGATTCTTTTCTCTCACACATCTATAATGTGAGGTTCTTTATTAAATTTAAGCTAAAATAGATCAATCTGCTAGAGAACTCATGCATAAAGAATGAAACCTTTCTTTTTCTTGACCAATCCTTAGCTTCTTGAAGAAATTCACTCAGAGATATAAATAAGAAAAAAAATTTTTTTTTTGGTTTAAGTTCCTTACTCGACTGTAGCCAGGAGACATGCCGAGGCTATAGGTCATGCGTGTCCACTGGCCAGGCTCGGCTGTAACTGTCTTGGCTTGAGGAATATCCAAGTAGTTCTCAGTGCCAGCCTGGTACGACTCCTGTACACTGATCCTCAGATTCTCATCTTAAATGGAGGTGGAGCCATGAACAGTTGAGTAATCAAATCGGTGGGGGGAAATGTAAAAATAAAAATATTTATATATATATTTATATATATATATAGATAGATAGTTAGATAGATTGATAGATAGATAGATTGATTGATAGATAGATAGATAGATAGATAGATAGATAGATAGATAGATAGATAGATAGATAAAGATCTTACCTTAAATTCTCTTCACACTACACTGGTGTAGACCTAAAGCCTAAGCCGAAAGTGTCGTATGAAGAATATTTAAGTTAAGATCTTCTATATCTATGAAAAGCTTACACAGTGTAGCACTCATATCAATTATTCCAACCTATCTGCAAACTATAAGTTTATTTATATATATATATATATATATATATGTATATAAATATTTCTGTTAAAGCCTATAAAATGAAATTGTCAATAACTTAATTTTCGAAAAGCAAATAATATTAACTCTAAACGTTAATTTTCTCATTGAATTACGGTAGAATGTATAGACTTGAAAAAATAAATTACTCTAGATGCCTATCATGCTTAACAGGACATGAACATTCAAATAAATGAGGAAAAACTTGCTCCATTTTTTTTTCCATTAAGGACAATGCAATAACAGCATTATATGTGACTTTAAATTCTTAAGAGGCACTATTCAATTTACGGGCATTTCGATTTTGTTGTTTTTTTCTAACTTCTTTTCTTAAACCTTTCAATCTGTATTTAACTGACATACCCGTAGCGGCTACGTTTGTGAAGTAAGAGAAAGACAGCTGGCACCCTGGATCAGTTTCTTTCAACAACGGCGATAAGAGCAGTGCATCTACCTTGTCAACTCCAGCTCCATGAGTTTGAAGCTGAACAAAATGGCCTGACAGTGTATGTAAATATTGCATTTTCATCACAAGTAATTCCCAAACCCTCTTTCCAAGCACATTTTCCTACAGTTAGGTCAGGTTATAATGATAATGGTTATAATAATAATAATAATAATAATGATAATAATAATAATAATAATAATAATAATAATAATAATAATAATAATAATAATAATAAAAATAATAATAATAAAATTAACATTTTGTCACCTTATTTTCATTCACACCAATACCTAAATCCCCATCTCCTGGCACATTTTTCTAGAACTATTCCAATTTATATTAATAAACATTAAGATTTTGTTTGTATTCTTGCCATCAAATTTTGTTTCTAATTCCATTTTCTATAGCTTTCAGGTTGCATGTCCGTTAAACGAAGTGTTCAATCATCATGGAAGCAGTCCAAGATCTAGATGTAGATAGCTGTCTTCTACTGATATCTTAATCTATCTTCACAGAGCTAGATATCTCTCTTCCAATGGTATCTTAATCTATCTTCACAGAGCTAGATATCTCTCTTCTAATGGTATCTTAATCTATCTTCACAGAGCTAGATATCTCTCTTCTAATGGTATCTTAATCTATCTTCACAGAGCTAGATATCTCTCTTCTAATGGTATCTTAATCTATCTTCACAGAGCTAGATATCTCTCTTCTAATGGTATCTTAATCTATCTTCACAGAGCTAGATATCTCTCTTCTAATGGTATCTTAATCTATCTTCACAGAGCTAGATATCTCTCTTCTAATGGTATCTTAATCTATCTTCACAGAGCTAGATATCTCTCTTCTAATGGTATCTTAATCTATCTTCACAGAGCTAGATATCTCTCTTCTAATGGTATCTTAATCTATCTTCACAGAGCTAGATATCTCTCTTCTAATGGTATCTTAATCTATCTTCACAGAGCTAGATATCTCTCTTCTAATGGTATCTTAATCTATCTTCACAGAGCTAGATATCTCTCTTCTAATGGTATCTTAATCTATCTTCACAGAGCTAGATATCTCTCTTCTAATGGTATCTTAATCTATCTTCACAGAGCTAGATATCTCTCTTCTAATGGTATCTTAATCTATCTTCACAGAGCTAGATATCTCTCTTCTAATGGTATCTTAATCTATCTTCACAGAGCTAGATATCTCTCTTCTAATGGTATCTTAATCTATCTTCACAGAGCTAGATATCTCTCTTCTAATGGTATCTTAATCTATCTTCACAGAGCTAGATATCTCTCTTCTAATGGTATCTTAATCTATCCTCACAGAGCTAGATATCTCTCTTCTAATGTTACTTCACAAAGCTAACACTGCAGAAACTGGAAGAACACCTAGATGTACATATAATTAGAAAGAAAAATCATGGCCTCGTTTGGGCTATGCCGAGAAGTTGTCACAATACATTTTCGCATTTCTACCTTAATTAAGGCAATCAATGCAAAATATTGTCAGCTCTGATTGCCGCAGGTAAAAAATTGCAAGTTTGGCGAAATTCAGGCTTTGCGATAAGCTGGTAATCTATTCGCACCCACTTTGAGTACATTATTAGCCTTTAGAAGGAACATTTTCCCACTTTACGACGGCCTGAAAACATCCAGGTCTGAGCTAAATCAAACAAGAGGACAGCTGTTCAAGCGAACTCTGCGTTGAACTTTCTCACCGCTGCCATCCACTTGGCTTGTTGCATCTCTGAAAGGTTGTGGCAGCTGGAATGATCCTCTTTGTGTCCAGGAGTAGATGCCCAGGCTCTCGTCCTGCCAACCACACATGTCAGATTCAAAGTCACAGCTGCCTGAAAGAAGATGGCAAAAAGGAAACAATTAAAAAAATTATTTCATAGGCATTGCTTGATTGTTTGACTTGTTTTACTTGCCCAGTTATACTAAGCAATGATCTTAGGGCTTCCATCTGGCTGAACTGTTCTATCAAACTCCAGTAGCAAAGTTTGTTTATCCTGAAACTAATCACACTAAGGTTAAGAAAAGAAAAAATTAATTCAGGGCAGCAGTTGTTTTGTTGCGTCATTGTGCAAGTAAGATGTGAAACTAAAAAGTGGCAGTCTCTTGGTATTGTTATTTCACTGCCATTCAGGTCTCGCCAAGAATACTCAACCCTGCTTTGGAGATGATTCACCCCTATAAAGCTTTGGATAAGTGCAGTTCTCTATAAGGAGCACCACATAGGGTTTGCAGACAAGAAAGGAGTAAAAATATATCGTGATGGTTTTGATGCTAACTACAACGGAGCAGTATTATCTTGCACACAGTCCTGGAGAGTCAAATGTTGAAAGTTTCACCAGAAATTTTATACTGATTTACTTTTTTTTTATTTTCTGGATATGTCATGGCAGAAAAAGTATCAAATATACTGATAGAGATTTATCAAATCCAATATTTATTCACCAATGAGAAGTGAAGCAAAACACTGTGCTTCTAAATATAAATCTTTTGTAACATGTACAACATTGCAAGGTCCCCATGCATTTCACCAGAGGAGCAATTTATTATTATTCAGAAGAGACATCAGAAAATTCTTGATTGAAAAAAAAACCTGAAAAAATGTTCAATCATGCACCTATAACAATTATTTTTGTTCATAACCGTAAGGTAGGCGGGACAAGTCAAATAAGACAAAATTTAGAATGTTGATATATTTCCTAATATCGCATTTTTTACTCCTTAAAAATGAGAACAAATTACCACTCAGTTGTTTTTCTATCTCCAAATGTTTCTTAACTACAATTTAAACAAAAATACAAAACAAATAACAAATTTACACACTAAGACACCTAAGATCAAAATAAGTCAAAGCAAACTGGGCCTTATGTAACCAGTTCTGTGACAAAAACTATTCATAATTCTACCCACCGCAGTGATTTTCATCTGATCCGTCTTTGCAGTCCTCCTGAAAATTACAGAGTTTTCCTATTGGAATGCATGTATTATCCCCACACTGGAACTCATAAAGATTGCAAGGAGGTCTGTACACAGAACCCCCATCTGGCAGCGCCAAATCTGTGGTGGAGTCAACAAAAGATGTATGTCCAGTACTACATATCACAAAATGTGTTTTGAAATGCCACGTAAAATCTCGGGTAAGCTGTGATTTAAAGGGCAAAAAATATTAATAAAAAGGATTTATCAGCTTGATCACCTCCGGTTATTTTAATTTTGATATTCAGGTACTGGCCATTGTATTTTTAAGTAAATAAACATTCATATCATCTATTCTTTATTTCTTGATTCTGATCAATCTCTGTCGCAATGAAAACTCTCATTCAATTTCAATTCTCTCATAGTAACAATGTAGCCATTACTTCCAAAACAGTGAAAAGAGAAAAATAAGAGATCTCTATAAAAGGAACACTATTCTATGTGCTATTTTGCTTCCTGATTAGTGCTGATTTGAAGATCGAATTGCTTTGCAATGGACATTATAACCGTTCATTAAGAGACATTTTGTGTGAGAAAGAGAGAGAGAGAGAGAGAGAGAGAGAGAGAGAGAGAAAGAAAGAGAGAGAGACGGAGAGGGAATACATGCATGCATATGAATTTGTGGACTTGGGTGTTAAGAGTTAAAACGTGTGGAGTGATTTTGACATATATTCTGTGTATGCGTAGATTTTCGATCTTATTTCCTTTTTTTTCTAAGATAATTATATGGGAACTTTTTTAAGTCTCTATATTCAAGTAGTTCTCACTATTTTCGGTCTTGTAGCCAATGGGCTGTTTTGTAAAAAAAAAAAAAAAAAAGAAAAGAAAAGAAAAGAAAAGTAAAAATAAATTTTGAGCTTGTCCACTATTTTTGTCAAACTTTTATTCTATTATTTTTAATATGTTTAATTTTTTTTCAACTTGTTTTTCCCTCAAATAGCAGTGTTGAGCATTAGAAAAACCATGCAATGTATTTTCTTTTGATTGATTGCAAAGATGAATGACATGTATATGAACCCGCCGTATAGGGAAAAACAAATGTGTTACGGCAATATCTTAAATAATGTTTTAAAAGGCTGCAATTAAAAGCTGAGATACATAGAAACATTATTTAATAAATCACTTGTGGAAATGGTTTGGGACAGCAGCTTACAGGAGTAAATATAGTGGCAGTTACTTCATAAGAGCAGCAAATTTGTTGATTTACATTTTCCAGTAAAAAGTTTTAAAAAATCATCTTTACAAAAAATCATAACAAATTCGAAAAAAAAAGGAATGAAAATGATGTTTTCAGTTTAAGAAACTTCTGAAGTTATAACTTACAAACATGTGGTAACAATTTTGTGTTAATTTTTTTTTTTGTAACGTATGTTTGGCCAAGTGAGTCCGTTTTGAGCTATTTCTAGAGAAAGTCTTATCTCACCTGATGATGTATTGCAGTTCCACACTGAGATATCATCTACACCCAAGAATGAACCGTATTCTCCGTCTTGTCCCTCGATAACAATCTAAAGATGGGACCACAACACACTCATAAGAGTGAATATCACAATGGGCTTTATTTTTTCTTGTCCTTTAATAACAATCCACCTTAACAATAAAGTGAAAATACTTGCCAATGAATAATTCAAAACAAGAAAAAAAATAACAGGACAAAATACTTTGAGATCCTTTTAGATGAGATTAATCTAATCTGCTCAATATTGTGAGAAATTGTTTTGTGCACTTCAAATATTCTATCAAGAAGAAGAAGAAGAAGAAGAAGAAGAAGAAGAAAAAGAAAGAAAGAAAGAAGAATAAGAAGAAGAAGGAAGAGGTGGTGAGGAAAAGTACGAAACTCTGTAGCATTTTAAAATTGCTGAATTACCTGGAATGGTTTCCCAGTCTCCTGTATCTCTATATCTGCTCTTGTCCAAACCTGGCCATGGCTGGTGAACTTGCTAAACACAGGCTTGCTGGAGTCCCAGTTTGTTGTCTTGATATAAACATGCAAACCATTTGGATCATTGGAGCCCATGATGAAGTAAAATAGGCGGAGCTAGAAAAATAAGTTGTATAATAAGAGAAATAAATGATTCTTAAGGTGGAGACTATAAATTGTGAAAAGGCTGCTTCAGAGAGAGAGACAGAGAGAGACGCACACACACAGACAGAGACAGACATACAGACAGAGGGAGAGACAAAGAGAGGGAGGGAGGGGAAGAGAGAGAAAGTGAGGGAGAGGAGAGACAGAGACAGAGGCAGAGAAAGGTGGAGGGGGTAATAGTTAGGGGCCAATTGGCTAAGAAATGATTCAAAAGAATAGTTATTCTAAAACTAAAGTGACATACAAAGGAGTGGTTACCCTTTGAGAGGTTGTCATTGTGTAACATGCAAGCAGTAACTATGAGAGGGAAGTCAACCTAGCGTCTCATGACAACCTCTGTATGATGTGCCTTTAAAAAAATATGTTGTGCACCATTTTGCAAAGGGCATTATGCTGATTTGTGCTAGTTTTTTTTTTCAATTTCTGTTTATATGAGATTTTAATTTTTACTAGATTTAACAGTGGCAGAATCAAGAAAAAAAATAAAACCAGAATATTAAAGTAGGTCACTGGTAGAAGAAACAAAACGAACAGGATCTTTTAATTGAAATGGAACCTGCTGTAAAGTATGATTTATACATAGAATAATTCTGATGATGCAATCAAGAGCCAATCATTTTGAGTAATACAACTCTATACACAACGATCAAAAGCCAACCATATTGAGTAATACAACTCTATACACAGCAGTCTAGAGCCAATCATAATAATCTGGTTCAAGCCTGTCAACAGCTGTTGTAGTTTTAGGGGAAACAGAGAATGCCCCTCTTCTCGACCTGCATTTTTTTTAAAAGAAAGTTAATTGTATGTAAGGTGACTCGAGTCGTTTCCTATTTTTACAAGTTATATGTTTGTATAATACTGTGTCAATGCAACACACATTCTTTTTGCATTCCTTTCTCTATGCGAGACATTAACCCCTTGGCAGCTACATGTTTTTTCCCCTTGCGCGCTAAGAATTTTCTTAACGAATGCGCCTGAATGAGGGTATATCGCTACAAACAGAGCCCCAAAAAAAATGTAGCGCCAAGTTTTACTTTAACACATAACAAAGGTTTAAACCTTGCCTGGAACGAAATTTACACATAAAAAGTTGCATTGTGTGGCTGCATCAGCAAATCAAATAGGGTTACTATATGAACAAACCTACAGCGCTCAGTCCCCTCTATTTGGAGAATGTACCTCATAAATCTACATGACAGCCAAAGGGTTAAAGTGATTGATACTAAAATTGTCTATTTGGATTTGAGCGTACTAGCGCTTTTATAATTCTTCAGTTCCTTTTCTTTTCTATTTTTAACTGCAATGTTCCTCATTTTGGGAACGCTAGCTATGCTTTTTCAATCCTCTTAAAGGCTGAAGTATACTTTGAAATAAATACCCAAAAAAACTATCAATCGTGCATGGCTAATGACTTATTTAACTTCACTGCCTTGCATACAAAGTTCAAACAAAGGAAGTTTTCAATGCTTACGTGACATTTTTCGCCGCCAGGTTTTGACTCCAGAATTGGACTTATAAGCCGAGCAGGGTTGCCCATATGCCTCTCATAGTACATGAAATGACCTGCAAAGTGGAGAGTACCAGAAAAAATTTATATACATATATACACATATATATATATATATATATATATATATATATATATATATATATATATATATATATATATATATATGTGTGTGTGTGTTAAAAATATGAATGGAATGATATGCATTTTGTGTTTTAATTTGTCAAAATTTAATAGCCAATTCCTTCCATTTGGAAGAGTAGAGCCTCCTGAAAATTTAACTACCGTTTAAATTTACTTAGTACTCTCACAAGCATGCGTATTTCACCCAAGGTATCAGTGGAGATTTTGGATTTTATAAAAACATAACTGTCCCCTTAAATTCAATAATTGATGAGGATCCATGAACCTTTAGGATCCATGAATGGGAAAACAAAAATCATCTATTTAGCTGCCCTTTTCGTTCAAGTTTACTCATATTTTCAGTAAAAACATTCACATTAGGGAGAAAGTCAATTTTCCATAGGTTTAGATTATAAATAATCAATTAAAAATACTTAAAGAGCCCCAGACCTAGGCATTTTTTTTTTATTTCACATTCAAAAATTTTGTTGTATTTGGTTGTGTTTTTTCCAGAGGCCATAATATAAATATTTTGTATGATAGCCGTACTTTATAATTGAACCGTAAAAGGCATATACGTTCCTAATAGTTTAAGTATCTTGTTACCCACAAAAATCCACTATGGCCTACATCACATCTAGGAAAAAAGTATTTTTTTTTCTGCATAAAATGGGAGAAAAGGATTTGATACAATTATCACCTTGCTTCTCACTTAAAGAGTCGAAAATTCTTAAACGATTTGTAATCCATATAATCTTTGGTTGTTGGTTTTTTCGGAGCAAAAATCTAGGATTTACTGGGTAGGCACACAACTCTTCATTCATATGCGATCACACATTAACAAAAAAAAAACCAAGCTTCTACCATTAACGTGAGTAGCATACTTATACAATAAAAATAAAGTTTATTATCTATGTTCCTAAAAGTTTTTAAAGGAAGTAAAAAAAATGAAAGGAATTTTTTTTTCCTTTTGCCCGCAACGGGAAGAAACTATTAAAAAACTGAGATTTTTCACGATTTAGTTTGATTTTCCCTGTGTGTTTTCAGTTATCTGTCATGCGTGCTGATTTAAAAAAAAATCCTTTGAGCCAACTATGCAAGGTACCCGAGTTAACATTTGGAACTATTGGATTCAGCTCGTCATAACATGGCTTATCGAACACATGGAAACAACACAATGCATTTCCTACCCATTACCTAAACCCTCCTAGCCATCAAGAATAGTTTTGACCGTCCAAATAAACCAAGTGTGAAATCTCTCCACTCACCGGTCAGTGTGCCAAGCGTGTGGTCTCTGCCTGGGTGAGAGTCGAGGTCCTGTCCAGATCGTCCATCCTTGATCAACCACGGGGTTGTGACTTTGTTATCCCCAACAGTCCAGTCCCCGAACCCATCTTCAAAACTAGTGCGCAAAAGGACAGGTTGACTGCCTACAGGTCGGATTAGACAATGGCTCCATTATACGATAATATTTAAAGTTTATGTTCTTTGCAATTGGTTCAGATTCATGACTGACTGAAAAATTCCTTAGCGTTTATAATTTTGATCTCATTTCTTATGGATCAGATCCGGATCCTGCTAAATCATATATTCAGATTAACCGACAAATTGAACATCGATAGTTTAGATTGCCATCAGATTAAACATTGGCTGAATCAAAACCTGTAGGTTTGTTGCTAATGGTTTAGATTATATGTGGCAGCGCCACAAAATGAGAATTTTTGCGGCGGGCAACTACTTAGGAAAAATGCCATTTTCTTCAAAAAGACTCTGAAATCCTCACAATTTAAAATGTTTTTACTCCTGAAATAAAAAAAAATTACAGTATTGTAAAAAGCTAAAATTTCAAGCTATCTTTACGAAAATTGCATTTCCAAAAATTTCTTTCCTGCAAAACGTATCATTCAATGACGGTGCTACACATATACTTGGTGAAACTAATTGTAGTATTTGCCTTGCGTTCCACAAGAAAGCACAGATAACATAATTTGTTTTCTCGTGAGTAAAAAAGTACTACAGGTAAAAAAGTACAATAAAATCATAAAAAACTTTGGGAGCTGAGTTTAATGTTACTAACAAATTTTGTTGGTTTGCATCCCTTTTTGAACATAAAAAAATTTACAACGGTCTTGTGGCAAGAAGATTTTAGGATCATAAAATCAAAGCAAATTAAGCCGAAAGCAATATTTGGTCCAAAAAAAAAAAAAAACTAGAAGGGGTGAACTGCGACAAACATTATTGTTCAGAGATAAAATTAAAATTAATTATTTAGCTTTTCTTTGCATCATTCTTTATGGAGAAAAAGAAATATTTTTTAATTACAGATGTTTTCTGCTACATTGACTGTTCGAATCTAATCTTTTAGATGTAAAGCAAAAATTAAATCAACCCTTTGGCTGCTACATGATTTTCTTTCTGTCTGCTTAGGATTCTCTTACCGAGTGCGTCTGAATGAGGGTATATCACTACAAAAAGACCCCCCCTTCCAAAAAAAAAAAAAAAAAAAAAAAATAATAAAATAAAAAGAGTGACACAAAGCTCTATTTTTACACATGGCAAAGGTTTGAACCTTGCCAGACACAAAATTAGAGGTAAAAAGTTATAATGTATTGCTGCATCTACGAAACAAATAAAATTATAATAAAGACATACCTAAAACGTCCACAGTACACAATACTCTCTACTTGAAGAACGTACTGGTACATCTACAGTGCACACTACTCCCTATTTGAAAAATGTATTGGTACATCTAAAGTGCATAGTTATCTCTATTTCAAGAAGGTATTGTTACATCTGTGCACAGTCGTCTCTGTTCGAGGAAGGTACTGGTACATCTACAGTGCACAGAATTCTCTATTTGAAGAACATAATGGTACGTTTACAGAGCACATTACTCTCTATTTCAAGAACGTATTGGTACATCTACAGTGCATAGTACTTCCTATTTGAAGAATGTACTGGTACATCTACAGTGCACAGTACTCTCTATTTGAAGAATGTACTGGTACATCTACAGTGCACTGTACTCTCTATTTGAAGAATGTACTGGTACATCTACAGTGCACAATGCTCTCTTTTTGAAGAATGTACTTGTACATCTGCAGTGCACAGTACTCTCTATTTCAAGAACATGCAGTTAATCTACAATGCGCAATATTCTCTATTTGAAAAACGTCCTCGTATGTCTGCAGTGCTCAGTACTCTCTATTTGAGGAGCGTACTGGTACATCTACAGTGCAGCAAAGGCAGGTTAACAAAAATTCTGGCTTGTGGTTCGTTCGCCTATTGTAATTGAAGAGTCACTCTAATTGTGCAGCAGACCATTTCTTCAACCTATCATACAGGCTACTTACCGCAGCCATTCTCGTCACTCCCATCCCCACAGTCATCTGTGAAATCACAGACTCGAGTCACATCCACACAAGATCCCCGGGCACATCTGAACTCAGAGTCCTTGCAGGAAGCGACCACAGCTGTGTATAGAAGAAAAAGTATGCAAATTTGTGTCATTCGGTAAACGGCTATTTGGATGCTGAAAAAACAAAAAACGATATAACCTGATATGAAAAATACTCAGGTTTTTTAATTGAACTTTTAGTTCCTTGACAAATCTTATATTAAGAGATCAAAGGAAATATGTTTAAATCTTTAACTTGGATTACACTTCCTGAGACTACAGCAGAATCTTATGAAGAGATACAAACACATAAAAAGGCTGCACCTCGACACCTCAGTGAATCTCTTTTTAAACTCTTATAAGATAAAGGAGAACTTACATGGGAATTCGCAGTTTCGAAACTCGATGTCATCTATAGCTACAAGAACCTCGTCTGTTCTGCCAAAAATTTTGTATCCAAGAAAGGCAATCTGTTGAATTTTAAAAAATAGAAGCCTTGGTTACAAAAGGTAACCAGCTTCGAAACTGGTGAAACTTCAAACCATTGTTCTAAAGAAGAAAGAGCAGCAAAGAAATCTTGGTTAGCTCACTAATTGAGATTGAAAGAGCTCATGTCCTGGGAGCTAGCCAAACTGTAGATCCCATAGCGGATAGGTGATAAAATACAGTATTGTCTTGACCAATTCTGAAGTTCTGTGTGTTCAAATAAGGTTTATCAGAGTTTGAATAAGAAAGCCCAATTGAATCTACCACTTCTCGATATGTTGATTTCCTTTTGCCTGAATAAGCTTTCAGTTTTTACCTCACAACCTCCATATAAAATTTGATACAAAAGTAATTGGTCACTTTACACAAACAAGGCTTCAGTAATTTGTTTTTCTTTCCATTAAAAATAAAAAGTTTCATGATTTGAGCTGCCAGTAAAGAGCAGCGGTCAGGAATGCTATTGGATTCTTCACATGGCAGCAGTTAACGCTTAAACAAGACCCTTCTGATGAGGACTTGCCTTGAACCTTGAGTCTATGCTACCAATGTCAACAGAGACCGAGGACCATGAGTAACTCCATGTCTGGACTCTATAGATAACGGTCTCCTCGTCTGACTGCCGCAGCAACACCTTGAGGGGGATGAAGTTCATCACTAAGTAGATACAAAAAGAAAAAGATTTAACCGGAGAAAGTTTATCATGAATTTTCAAATATAATCCATGAGCGTTCCTTTTTTATCATTATGATATATGGAAGAAAGGACCAACAAAATATTTGTTTTACAAGAGATTAGTATATATATATATTCTAAGCAAATTGATCCAGTGGATCTGTGGCTATAACCATGATTCTTGCTACTCTAATTCTTGACCTTATATCGAACATGTCTTTAAATGAGTGGCGATATCTGGCTTCATACAAAGCACAAGCAGGTGAGTCTCTTGACAGGATATTCGAGTCCCTTCATTTTTTCTTGAACTTATACTTGATTAAGACACAGTTTGCTGGAAAACATAACGTATGATATCAGATAATTGTGTGGGAAGGGAAAAAAATAATTTTTTACACACACATGAGGGTGCAATGCCTCTGAAAGACTAAGAAAACCAGATCACATTTAGCGGGTGTATAAAGTGACCAAAATAAACTATTTTGACATGTACTCTGCTTGTCTCAAGCTTGAGAAGAGCTGAATCACTAGTATGACTTATTTTTCAATCTCAGAACAAAAAGAGACCTTTGTGTTCAGTAAAAACTTTGTCACAAAACTAAAACAAAAAAAACCACAGCAAACTTTTAAAATATCATTCAAAACTCAAATTCTTAGAGAGTGGATGTAATTAATTTCTTAACATCTAAGATTTGTCAAGCTCAGTTTGAAATTAAAGTCCATGGTTATGCTTAGGTCACGCTGTTCTGTGGATGGTAAACTATTGTGTTTTATGCATTGCCTGAAATGATTTGTTTGTTTTGTTTTTTTTTAGTAGGGGGAGGGTAGTTATGTTTTAGCTGCGTCTTCCTTCACTCACTCCTTGAGTTAAAATATGAGAAATGCAACTGGCAGGCCGGTGGAGAAGGGCCTAAGAAGTGATCAATCTCCAGATCTGCTACCATGCTGCCAGCATATGGGCTCTTTTCACGATCAACTAAGAGAAATCCCCCTGGAGATGGAAAAAAAGATGTCATAAATTTTGTGAGGATTAATTTCAAGAGAGGATTAATTTTTGGAATAAAAAGTCCGATGACAATACCAGAGTTATTGAACAAAGATAAACAAATAAATAAAATTGTAATGGTGAACTCCATAATTTCTCTAGGAGTACAAGCTCAACCAAGATATGTATCCACTCTTTTGTAGAAAGAATGTTAGGTAAATTTTCATATGTGCAAAGAGCATTGAAGCAGATGAAATAAAGCCTATAATTTAAACTGATTTAAAAACAACAAATAATATTTTCCATTGCCTATTTTCTTTTCCCTATTGGCTTTTTGTAAAAAAGAGATAAAAGCAAGTGAAGAGAATAACATTATTGTGTATGAATTAATAAGTTCCCAGTTAAAGTTGAAGCTTATCTTTACATTAATGGAAGCAAGTGAAGAAAATAACATTATTGTGTATGAATTAATAAGTCCCCAGTTAAAGTTGAAGCTTATCTTTACATTAATGGAAGCAAGTGAAGAGAACAACATTATCGCGCATGTATTATGAGGTCTCAGATGAGGTTCAAAGTTATCTTTACATTAATGGAAGCAAGTGAAAAGAACAACATTATCGCGCATGTATTATGAGGTCTCAGATGAGGTTCAAAGTTATCTTTACATTAATGGAAGCAAGTGAAAAGAACAACATTATCGCGTATGTATTATGAGGTCTCAGATGAGGTTCAAAGTTATCTTTACATTAATAAAAGCTAAAGGAAAGGATACCATTTTCATTCTCATAAGTGACTAGCATATTCCAGTAAGCTTTCCAAAACCTCCCAATGGTCATAAATGGATATGTCTTGTAAGAGAGAGAGAGAGAGAGAGAGAGAGAGAGAGAGAGAGAGAGAGAGAGAGAGAGAGCGAGAGCGCGACTGATTTGAGTTTAACTTTAAACCCCGCTTCATTATTTAGATTGGAGACACCTAGAAACATAACATTTTTACTGATTTCTGCCACTCCATGCCCTGACTTATTTTTAATTTCATATGTTTATTCATAGCAATAAAGCCTAAAGACTCATCACCTGTGTGAAGGATCTAAACTGACGTATGTTTTAAGTATCGCCCCCTAATCTACACGCTCTATAATAATCGTCGCATCTTCAAAGATGACTGCGACTGCAACTTGCTCTAAATGGCATTGTTTTTTCATACTTTTTCCCTTAAAGCAACCCCCCCCCCCACAATATACCATGTCTTTTGTCAAAGCTGTCCCTGGGTCTTTGTGGAATGGCAGCTTTGAGAAGGTCAGAGACTTCCATGGAATGTTTCCATAGCACTTCCCCCTGGCTCACATCCACATAGTTGCACCATTCATTTTGGTGGCTGAACTGGCAAGAACCTAAAATGGTCACAGGAGTTGGCAAAGCATGTTTCATCTTTCATAATTTTTTTTCAATCGCTACTATTTAGCAAACTCTAAAATTGCTTTGTTAATTGCAAAAAAATTCTTACAAACCTACATAATGTAAAGATAAGCAGAATCCTCACCCCCTGTGTTGACATAAACTTAACATTCATTTTGACATTCTCTTCTACAATTTAAAAAAAAATCATATTTTCTTTCTTTCATTCTTATTTCTATTCAAAAACGGGAGTAAGTAAAGTTCTAGCTGGTTTTCTATTTCAATACTATTGCTCGATTAAAATGACTTTTGACCTTAAAAACTCAAAAAACTGTTATATCAACGGTTTGAACTCCAAACCACTTAAACAATAAAATCTGTCCGTTATGCACCTGGAGTAGGAAGCATAAAAAAAAAGAAAAAAGAAAATTTTTTTTATTTGCTTATCACTAATAAATTGACCATCCCAATTTCACGATCTGACTAAGTTCAAAGAGAACAGCGTGGAACATTATCAATACAAATGTGTAAAAGAAAAAAAATAATTAAAAGGTAATTTAGTACGCAAAAAGTATATTTAATTGGAATTTTCCATTTTTTTTTTACTTTCTCTGTTTAACTGCCAATATCTTTCTATCTCAAGCCCTTAGCCTTCTGTTAACATCAGTAGTGTAAGCAAAATTGTTTACCCTGATCAGGTGATGACCATTGAAAAATTTAAAAAAACAGGCTCAAAGAAATTCAATAAAAGCGACCATCACAGCTGTAAATAATAATGGAATGAAATATATGATTTAAAAAATAAATTCAGAAACTCACAAAGAAAAAAAATAAATGGCGCAATGCATTTCTCATTCTTGGGATAGGCTAACAGTGAAAGGTTAATGAAATAAGACAAAGATTTAACTACAAGTTTAAATACAGTTCTGACTCTCTCGCCCCTGAAATCTAAATCCTCTAAGACCTGTAGGCTATCTTGGGGCGGCACGCCAATTCTTCTTGCCTGTGGGAAAATTATTATAACTTGTACATTATTTGACCAGTACCAGTATTTTTGGGGGGACAGAATTACATAAAACACATGAATTGATGGAGAAAGATGGGTAAAAATCAAACATTGTCCAAACACTGGTAAGATTTGGAGCAGATGTTTATACGATTTAAATAGAGAGTAGGTAAATCAGACAATTTTGCTATTGATAGATTTCAAGTCAGTAAGAGAGGCTACTGTGATAAGTTTGCAGTCAGCAGAAGAGAATTGAATTGAAATGCTGCATCAAATGCTGTGATCTTACCGCAATTTTCCTCGTCTTCTCCCTGTGGGCAATCTTTTATAAAGTCGCAGATTTGGGATCGTTTTACTTGAGTCTTGGATTTTGAACCACTTGTTTGCTTACAGTCAATCATCAATGTATCATCATCTCTCACTGAAAATTCAGAAAAGAAGGCATAGTCTTAAAATTGTGTAAAACAAAGGGGATGAAAAAAAGTTCCAATCTATGCAGGTTGTATCATCATCTCTTACAGCAAATCACAGAAAGTAAGGGATGGTCTTAAAATTGTGTAAAAAAAAAGGGGATGACAAAGAATGTTGCACTCTACGAAGGCTGTATTATCAACTCTTAAAATCGTCTTTAATACAGGCTGTACTATCAATTCCATATCTCTTTTCTAAGAAAACATGTATTTCTTTTTTTTTCATATTATATGCATAAATTTTTTTACACATGACATCAAAGATTAAAACAAGCAAATATATGAGCCTAATTTGTTATATATATACATATATATGTATGTGTATATATATGTATATATGTGTGTGTGTGTTCTTCACTCTTTCAAGGATCTGCATGTCCTTACCAGATAGTAATAGGCATTACTTTTGACATAACCTAAAACCAAACGGGGGGGGAGGGGGGGTGAATCACCGAAACAATACGAACAAAAATGTACGGACCATTGGAGCAGACTGTATCGTGAACCTTTATCTCATCAACAGCAATATCAGCCCCAGGCGTAGTGCCAACAACTCCTTCGATGAAAAGTTGAAAAGGCTGAAAGAAAACAAGACAATATTTTTAAAGTGCATAGTTCACATCTTTCAGAGTCAACAGGATTGATTTCAGACAGATGCAATAAACGAGCCAAGTATAACTTTAAAACCATCTGCAGGATTCACTATGATCAGAACATGATGATAATCAAAGTCATATTACTTTTCTACTGCGAATAATGATGTCCATGGTCGGACAATGGCATCCGCCTGCAATACTTCTCTTCTTGTAATCACTATTACTTCTACTATTTCTACTTTTGCTGTTATACTGCTGCTGCCGTTGCTGTAGCTGCTATTGGTAGAACGTTTACTACTATTTTTACTAATGCTACTGTTGCTACTGCAACTATTACTACCACTACTACAGCTGCTTCTACTACTACAACTACTACTACTACTACTACTACTACTACTACTACTACTACTACTACTACTACTACTACTACTACTACTACTACTACTACTACTACTACTACTACTACTACTACTACTACTACTACTACTACTACTACTACTACTACTACTACTACTACTACTACTACTACTACTACTACTACTACTACTACTACTACTACTACTACTACTACTACTACTACTACTACTACTACTACTACTACTACTGCTGCTGCTGCTGCTGCTGCTGCTGCCGCTGTTGTTACAACTTTCATAACCACTATGACTGCAAGACTGCCACTTTAACTTTCTCCAACATCTACCATAGCTTCCAACATCAACGATAGCTACTGCAACAACGAGCTACTATCACTGCCAACGGCAAGATGATTGCAGAAAATAAAAAGTACTTGTGCTACTATTATTCCTCCTGCTATCCAGGAGAACAATGCTAATAGAAACTGCAATCACTTAAAATACAAAGCTACAAACACATCAGTTAACCTTATCAAGTTTATCTGCAGGAACTTGCAGAGTGACTATAGCTCTTCTCCATTCTGGTCTGCTCCCCTGACTTCCAGATTTTGACCATAAACGAGTGGGTTGTGAAACTCCGTCCAGAATCTGGAAAACAGAAACGAATTAAAGAGAAAAGAACACTTGAGAAATAAGATCATGTAAATCAATTTGAAACATAAACAAAAGAGAATATTTACAACAACAAAAAGAACAAACAAAGAGAGGCTGTCCTTTTTGTGTAGTTCTTGTTTGAAAAAAAAATTGTTAATTATCTTGTAGCAAAGAAATTCCTGTATGAAACCACCGTTCTGGTAATACCTGATTTTCCACAATTCAAAATGACCTTTTTGTAATCTAGAATTGATTCAGTCAGCAATTCAATTCGTTCTTTTATTGTTTTATTTTTTCACGTAATTCTTTGTATTTGTGAGAGACAATGACAATATTATCAAGAATTTAGGCCTAACCAAAACTGGCATTAAAATCAGGTTAATTTGGTTTATCTGGAAGGTTTTTTTTTTATCAAAGAAAGGTTGGCTCAGTTTGTCATCAGTTATGTCAAATCTATGATACTAACAAGTAGTTTCATTGGTTTAAATTTTTTATATTCTTTCTGAAACGTATTCACGGTTACTGACGAACACAATCTAGTTGCTGTTGGTAAAAGTTTCTATGTAAAAAACAAATTCTACCTGAAGCAATTTCCTTCTTAATAATATGTAATTTTGAAGCCTACTCATAGGTATAAAAATTACATACATATGATTTAAATGTCAAAGTTAAGAAATTACAAAAAAAATTTAAGACCTTTACCTTTCACATTGTAGCTTACTTACTGCCCTTGAACCATGGGACTCACTTGCATACGCTTGCAAGTGCAATGCTGATTCCTACCTTATGTCCATTGAAGATATGGTGGTGTGCCTAAAAGCAGTAAAACTCTACATAGGCCACACTCTAAGGTCCTTTGAGTATAAGTTGAGCACTAATCTACTGCAGGTGTGTCAAGACTTAACAAGAAGAACATTCAACAAAACTGCTATTCTCCAGACAAGAAGAACAAAACAATGAAGATAGTCAAAGTTACCCATATCTGTTCATGATGAAACCACTAATGTACTAATCAAAATAGTACTTGTGAAACAAATACAATATCACCGCAAAAGGACAAATACAAAACAAAATTTACATTGCCAAGAAAGATAATCAATGATACTGCTTGATAGGGTCAAAGAAGATAAAAAAATGCATAAAAAGTTAAAGTAATAAAATAAAGTTAACCAGAGAATGTTCACCAAAACAAAACGCCTAAATGGTCAGAAAATACTTGAATTATCAGTTAATGCCCTAGTCATGGGAAAATTCATCAATAATCTAAAACTCAAATGCAAATGTATACAACGCTAAATAGCCCATTACACGTGTATTTTTTACCCACATAGATCCTATTCAGACTTACAAAATTCTGACACAGTGTCTTAAGACGTTGATTATTCATACATATTCCAGTCAGGCATAAGACAGCTGCCTAACTTCCTTATCAAATTAAATTTCCTATCCAGACATATCCAAGCAAGTATTAAACATCTGCACTATTGCCTTTTAAATAATGATTTATTAGATCTAATGTTGCGTTATCAAACATAATAATGATTTATTAGATCTAATGTTGCTTTATCTCAACCAATTTTGAAATCAATAACGTTTTAAATATCATTTAACAACATTTAACATGATCAATACAGTAAGCACATTAGCATGTAGTCAAAGGAAGGCATGAAAACTGTTTTGGTCTATCATAAAAAAAATTGAAATAGACTACCAGAGATCAGCAATAGGTAGTCTACGTCTTTGAATAGAGTTCTGCATGTGTGTTATATACCTTTATCTCTTATCATCCAGCTTGAGCTGCTTACATGTGATAGCCACAGTCAGTTCAGTCCAACTGCTTCAAAAAACAATCAATCTTTTTTTTATATTTCTTTGTTACCAAAAATTCTAGGAAAAGAGACTACTGACTCTTTATTGAATAAATCAAATGGTTAGTGATTTAAATGATAAAAGGGAATATTGAACTTAAGCACATGCAAAGGAAAACAGTGATTTCACAGTTTGATCCCACAGGCAGCGACTAAAATCTAGAATATGTTTGGATATTTTACTTCAGAAGATACCAAGTTTGATTTTTTTTTTTTTTTGTTACTATTATATTTACCTTTATTAAGATATTTAAATCTCCTGTACCGTCAGCCATCATTGAATAATAGAAAGTGAGACAGCCGCCTGTGTACATCTCCTGGGATATCAGGACAGCCAGATCCCCAGGTTGAGCAGGGGCTGAGGTCTGGAGGAAAAGGAAATGGCCTGTTGTACAAGACAACAGCCTCAGATTAAATGAAGGTAATTTAACATCTATAATAAATGTTAGCAGGACTAGTCTCTACATACGTTTCATGGAAGATGGGATTCAACACTAACTGGAGCCATCATTTTTCTGAAGTATAACTCTAGAGAAACAAGGCTCACCTAAATCTGTCTAGATGTCACTTTCTGAATGTAGATAACCTCTCACTGCCAAAAAAAAAATTGTAGAGCTATTTTGTTGTAGGATCTTTTTTTCCACTTTGCACGTTTTATCTTTTTTCCGACTTTAATTTTCACAAATCTCAACAAATTTATCTTTACAACTGATGCTAAACCACTTTATCTTTTGGTGTTAATGCTGTTGCTTTATAAGCAAACATAAGAAATGTAAAGAAATAGCTTAGATGATCTCTTGTCAAATCCCACTTCCCCTTAATGATTCAAACTTCATTCTCGAACCATTTTTCTTTTGCCAAAAAAAACTTGTCTTTTACAGTGCAATCATCAGCCTAGAATGTTTTGTCCAGCATCAAAAGAACTGATTTTGACTTCTAAAAAGTTAAGGTAGATTATGTGGCAAAACAATGAAAATCGGAAACAAAAGAAGGCGCTTAACTTAAAATGGTTAAATGATACCTTGACACACTAGAAACTTCTGTTGTATACGAAATGGGCTGGGAAGGCCTTGATTTTTAATGATGGTAATGGAAGTATTATAGCAAAAAGCAAACATTGATTGCAATAGAAAACAGTTTAAGGAATGATGATGGCGATGGTAATACCAAAAAAGAGGTGTGATTGCTGTTGTACCAAAATAGAGGTGTGGTTGCTGTAATACCAAAAAAGGTGTGATTGCTGTAGTACCAAAAAAGAGGTGTGATTGTTGTAGTGCCAAAAAAGGTGTGATTGCTGTAATACCAAAAAAGAGGTGTGATTGCTGTAGTACCAAAAAAGGTGTGATTGCTGTACTACCAAAAAAGAGGTGTGATTGTTGTAGTGCCAAAAAAGAGGTGTGGTTGCTATAGTTTCATAAATACTGTATGGTTTTTTTTTTTATTATTTTGTTTTGTTTTGTTCTTTTCTTTTTTGTTCTCTTCTTTTATAAGCTCAACATCCTTTTTTCCATTGATCTTTGATAAATTTAGCAGTGACTTTACTGCATGACTGTAAAAAATCCTGAAGCTTACCAAATTGATTATTCAATGTGACATCCTTAAGTGGTCCTATGTTTCCCTCTGGCAAATGGCCAGACGTTATCTGCCAGTCTAGGTTTGTCCGATGCTCCACAGATGGTCTCCACGCACACATGCCCTGCTCAAAGTCACACCCATAGCTATCTGGACACGCAGAGCTGCTCAACTTGACAGAATGACAAAAATATTGCAAGTTAAGCTATTATTAGCTTCTTTTAATTTGGGTTGATTGAAATTTTAGAACTGGTCAATTAGTTTGATCTCTAAAGCCATCTTAATAAAGAAAGATGCCTTGATAATAGCTTACCTAGCTGAAACAAAGCTATAAAAATTTAACAGATTGAAGAGAGAGCTCGCCCATATATTTTTAAGATCTCGCATTCAAAATCGTTATCCATCAATTGCACTTTAGGTGCTTTGAGATCCATAAATAAAAAGAAAACCCAATATAATGTCTAATTGACAGGACGTGTGTGGCTACCAACAAGTCAACTGCACAACAATCTAACACTCTTGTCTTTAGATAAAAAAGAACATTATGTATCAGCAATACTTTTTACTTGAATGTAACATTTAGAATGTAGAAAGTGTTTTATAAAATGTTTTTCCCTGCATAGATGGTGAGGTAGAAAAATTTTGCACTATAAAGATTATGGAAAAGTTGACAGAGATAGACAACTATATTTCTTGGGATTGTAAACTTAGAGATGTAAAATTTAAAGATTACACTTACAGCCACCTCAATAAGGAGAGCGAGAGGAACGGAGATAAAGGAAAGAAGAGGAGGGCAGAAGATTCTGAGAAGCAACAGAATGAGGCAAGTAGAACGGAAATGGTAGAATGAGATTTGTCGAGATAAAGAGGTCAGAGAAGGGAAGAAGTGAAACAGGACGGAGAAAACAAAATTCAAGAGGGAAAAAAAGAATGAGAGATATGGGAGATTTTGGTCTTTTACAAATTTATTGCACGGTATTTAAACAGTACATGAAAGCCAGTTCAAAATGTTGCTATCATTTTTAGAGCCATATGTTGTATTCATTTATATTAACATCATCTCTTTCTTTAAATTTGCATGCAATGTAGCAAGAGTGTCAGATTTTGAAATTGTTTTAAACAGTTTTATGTCCCTAGGGTTTTTGGTAAGTCTCATCCATAGAAATCAAGTTTGAAAATTAGAGTTGTTTATTTTAATTTCACAATGGCTAGTCTTCAATTTTTTTGATTTTCTTGATAAGATGATATAACACTTACCGTTAAGAAGCCATTACCTCTTTCAAAACCTATTTATCACATCCTTGCTAGATAAGGCGTTTCAGATCTCTCAGAGCAAATACTTTTTCACACAACCACAAAAAACACTAGCACTTTCCCGTTCCATTTCCTTGCCCCCCCCCCCCCCTCTTAAGTTTTTAGCATTAAGCTAGCAATAAAAACTGTCAATAAGCGATGTTTTGTTTTCAGGGCTGATTGTGTACACTAACAAAGGTTGCAGCAATACCTGAATATCATCCAAGCTAATGACACCACCATGATTAGTTGAGGCAAACACAATCTGCAAAAGAAACAATAGTTTTAATCAACTAAAAGCGACTTTCCCAGCATGCAATAGTCAGAGACATCCTGTCAGTACTGACTTGATTTATGGACAAATAGCAACAGTCTGGTAGGCTACAAATGTTGAGTTTTAAAAAGTTTTAAAAACATTTTTTTTCAAAATGACAGACAGGTATATAATTTTACTTAGAATTCACATTTTATGTGGAATCTTTAGACCTCTTTGTGTCCAACCAGAGGCTTCTTTGTGTCCTAATAGAAATCAAAACTTGAAAGCTGATTTGGCAAAGAATAAAAAAATTGTAACATTACAAACTTTTAGATGAAACAGCAGAAGTCAAAGAAAGGTATGGATCTGTTTTATAAGCATGACAATTTGCAATCTGAATGAACTTTCACCCATTAAGCAAAAAAAAAAAAGTTTAAAACAAACAAAAAAAAAACAGTATAAAAAAGCAAAAAATAGGAAAAGACAGAAAAAAATAAGAACAAATCCAAAAAAAAAAAATATTTATTTCTGTTAACACTTTTTCTATGTTTAAATGTGTTTGAAAGTGTAGCCTGTAACATAAAGATATGAGTTAAGTGCGGCGTTTAAAATGTCTGCATTATTTTCATTACAAAATTATCACCGGCAATCAAGGTTTGATTTCTAATTAATTCTGATCCCCAATGAGAGAGGAAAAAAATGAGTTGAACTTCAATAATAAATGAGTTGGTTGAAAAAAATTTTAATTAGTTAAGGAATTGAATTCTTTTCTAATTTTTTTTAAATGAAGATTAGTGTATTATCTCTCTAGAAAGCCAAAGGTTATACAAGAAGACAGATTCATACAGGGTAATGCATCGTTGACTTGGACCAAGTAGACCTAACAGTGATATTCCTTTAGAACAACTCCTACCAGTTTAATTAACACATGAAGAGATGAAATTGATTTATCGTAACATTATCAATGCTAAACAGAAGAAACAAAGCCTGTTCCACTTGTTTAAACTGTTTTCGTTTGAGAGGAAGCCAGATTCTAAAAGAGGCCAACTAAAGTTGCGGTCAGCAACAATCGGTGGAGTTCTGTTCAAGACCTGTTGACAACTGCAATAATACCAACAAAAAAGCTTTAAGACTGACTTCAAAAGGGGGAAAATAAAACAATCATCTTCAATTAATGTAAGACGTCTTCATTTCAAGTAAGACTATTTTAACTTTTTTTTAAATTTTACTCTAGTAAATGTATGTCAAAAATGAAAAAAAAATATATAACAACTCACCTGAAAATATTTGCCTGAAAAGATATTCACTTCTCCAAATGACCAAATACTTGAATTATCCCCTCTCGCCAATCTGTCAATGAGGTAAGAGTTGCCTCCCTCGTTCCTCAAAAACACATCAAGAGCAAATGTGTTTTCTATATTGTCTTTCACATGATAGTAAAACTTGAGGCATCGACCAGGCGTGGGTTGGTACATGGGTGATACGAGCGACGCTGTGGCCTGTACTGTTGCATCTAAGTGAATGTAATGGCCTTTGGAAAGAAATTGTAAGAAATAGAACAATTACTTTTTTTTCTATTTCAAAGCTGAAGGAGTGAAAGAAGAAAAATCAGACAGATCTGAGGAGAGAAATAGTGAGTAAGGCGGAGAAGAGAATAAATTAAAAACAGAAGAAAAATAGAAGGGCAGAGAAGAAGGAAGAAAGGGAAATAAGCTGAGCAATAAAATAGATATGGGGAAGAATTGAATGGAGGCGAAGAAGAATAAAAATCAGAAGGGAGAGGAGGAGGAGGAGGAGAAAATGTACAGAAAACTATTAGTGGTTATCATACCTATCATGATGAAAGGGTATGAAATGAATATTAATTAGATACCCTAAAGCTTGACTATTTTTAGTTACAGATAAACCCTGCTTCCCGTTGCTTTGTCAAAAATCAGCATAAACCCCTTAACGTCAAGTTTTTAAATGACTCGTCTAAGTCTTTACGAAATGTTTTGATCACAACACTCCATGTTCGATTCCCTAAACTGGAAGAAAAAAGAATCAATTTTCACGACCCTTATAAATAGGGCAGAGCTGAAAAAAATTTGAAAACCCCAATTGGCTTAACAATCATAGTGGAGTTGAACCTACAACAAAAGGTGTTTCTATGGATATTAGAGGAAAACTTTTGATAGTACAGGCTGGCTAACTTTAAAGGAAAAGAATTTGGTCACATCATAAGAAAATCTATTAGGTAATAATATATCACTTAAAAACAGCTCATCAAAAACATATCTATTTAAAAGCTCAATTCAAGCCTATATAGATCAGAAAAGAAAGGTACCAAAAGGTGCTCTACCTTGCATATATCGTCCTTTGCCTGTTGATGGCATTGAGATTAGTGACCATTTCGTATTGGAAATAGAAGATGAAAAATTATACCTTCTTCTGTGCTAGTAGTGAGATCCGTGAGTAGACCAGTAGTAGAGGCAAGTTGTTTTGCTGTGCCCACACTCCATTTACCAATGTCATACCCACAGATATTGCCATCTTCAAACCCACAAACTTCCTCTGAGGTGAAGTGGAAAAAAAAAAGAATAAAGTAACTGTTTTATTGTTGTATTTTCAGTCTGATAACTATCATTACATATCAAACCGATTATCTCCACTTATGGGCAATAACATCACCCTGCGATAGAAGTGAATAGAAAGTTCAAAACAGGAATCATTTTGTTCTAGAGCAATATTTATTGAATTACAATGAATTGAGAGTAGAAGGATAACAGTCACATCTTTTTTTATATATCTCAATTGGCTTGCTTTTTGTTTTCTTTCACATCAGTTATGAAGTTTCCCATAGTTGCAAATAATAATTATCTAAAATTTTTAATAGTGTTGTAATTTTTTTTCACAAAACACTGTCATGAGAAAACTGGGGATTTAATGCTTTTTGGGCCAGTAACTTATTTCATTCTGTAATGAGCAAAAAAAAATAAAAAGCTGGATAATAAATAGCTGAGAAAAGGGCACTTAAAAATCATTTGTGTTCTACTCTTGTTTTGAACTAGAATCAGTTTCTAATTTGTTTTGAAGTTTCTCTTGACATGGTAATTCTAGGTTTTAAATCATGTCTCGTTCTGTTTGGTTAGAAAAGAAATTTTTGGTCCAAACTGGATTCAGTGATATGAGTCTGCATTTCTGACTCGTGCCTGATTTATCCTGACTGCTTGACAAAATTATTGTCCGACTACCTGTGTTTGGGCAAGAACCGTCGTAGACCTGTACATCATCTACAGCAACGCTCCCAGTGGCTGTATTAGATACTTCAAACTGAATCTAAAAGCAAATGGAGAACAGGTCACAATTAGAGGATGAGACGATCTAGACTTCAATCGCCTCGTTATTATCATCTTCTATTAATCTCCATCATATCAATTCTTTCTATGCATGGATATTTGTTTCTATGAAATCAAATGTCATACCTTTCAGTACAACTGACTTTGAAATATATCTGTAACTTGGAAAATTAATAACTTGCAGAGCTTTGCATTAATATTGCATTCTTAAAATGAGAATAAAATGAATTAGCAATCCAACAATGATTTAATTTTCAACAAAGTTTAATCATTATTTAAAGCTATGACTCTGTCTGGTGAAACGTACTAATCTAAAGGAGTCAGAATATTAATCAGCTTCCTTACATAATCAATACTTGGCAATTACAGAGTCAAAAAATAAAAAAAAAAACAAGTAAATGGATAATCAAAAGATATGCCAGTGTTGGAATATAGCGTACTGCATTAGATTTGTAAAAACCAACAGTATTAGACTTCTCTGTGAGTTTACAGCCCCTTATCGTGAAGAGGGTGTTGACACATCAAAAGTGTTTTGTAGTATATGTGACCTCAGTACAACTAGCTGTTTGGTCTTTCTGTGCATGTAGAACTTTTTTTCTTTCTCTTTTTTCTTTTGATGGTAAGGCCCAAGATGCAGCAAAGATCACCCAGGCCTCCTTAAACTTCTAATCAAACTTTGTCAGGTTTTCTTCAGGTCAGAATTGTTATATATATATATATATATATATATATATATATATATATATATTCAATTTTACTTTGGGCATTTCTGCAGTATTATTAAGCTGTAGTGTTATCAGCTTGGTATCGCTGCCCAGAGTGACCAGTCTTGTATTTGCTGCCCAGAGTGACCAGTCTTGTATTTGCTACCCAGAGTGACCAGTCTTGTATTTGCTGCCCAGAGTGACCAGTCTTGTATTTGCTGCCCAGAGTGACCAGTCTTGTATTTGCTGCCCAGAGTGACCAGTCTTGTATTTGCTGCCCAGAGTGACCAGTCTTGTATTGGCTGCCCAGAGTGACCAGTCTTGTATTTGCTGCCCAGAGTGACCAGTCTTGTATTGGCTGCCCAGAGTGACCAGTCTTGTATTTGCTGCCCAGAGTGACCAGTCTTGTATTGGCTGCCCAGAGTGACCAGTCTTGTATTGGCTGCCCAGAGTGACCAGTCTTGTATTGGCTGCCCAGAGTGACCAGTCTTGTATTTGCTGCCCAGAGTGACCAGTCTTGTATTGGCTGCCCAGAGTGACCAGTCTTGTATTTGCTGCCCAGAGTGACCAGTCTTGTATTGGCTGCCCAGAGTGACCAGTCTTGTATTGGCTGCCCAGAGTGACCAGTCTTGTATTTGCTGCCCAGAGTGACCAGTCTTGTATTTGCTGCCCAGAGTGACCAGTCTTGTATTGGCTGCCCAGAGTGACCAGTCTTGTATTTGCTGCCCAGAGTGACCAGTCTTGTATTGGCTGCCCAGAGTGACCAGTCTTGTATTTGCTGCCCAGAGTGACCAGTCTTGTATTGGCTGCCCAGAGTGACCAGTCTTGTATTGGCTGCCCAGAGTGACCAGTCTTGTATTTGCTGCCCAGAGTGACCAGTCTTGTATTTGCTGCCCAGAGTGACCAGTCTTGTATTTGCTACCCAGAGTGACCAGTCTTGTATTTGCTACCCAGAGTGACCAGTCTTGTATTTGCTACCCAGAGTGACCAGTCTTGTATTTGCTACCCAGAGTGACCAGTCTTGTATTTGCTACCCAGAGTGACCAGTCTTGTATTTGCTGCCCAGAGTGACCAGTCTTGTATTTGCTGCCCAGAGTGACCAGTCTTGTATTTGCTGCCCAGAGTGACCAGTCTTGTATTTGCTGCCCAGAGTGACCAGTCTTGTATTTGCTACCCAGAGTGACCAGTCTTGTATTTGCTACCCAGAGTGACCAGTCTTGTATTTGCTACCCAGAGTGACCAGTCTTGTATTTGCTGCCCAGAGTGACCAGTCTTGTATTTGCTGCCCAGAGTGACCAGTCTTGTATTTGCTGCCCAGAGTGACCATTCTTGTATTTGCTGCCCAGAGCGGCCAGTCTTGTATTTGCTGTGAACACGTTAGTTGTGGTTTGTCCTAAGTCTAAAAATGGTTCATTGTTCTCATACGAGTATGTAGGGAGTTTTTAGTAAGTGTCATCTTCGTTGTGCATTGGGTTTTGTGGCTGTATTCACCTGTGGTTTTTTTAAATGGTTATGCTATGAAGAAGCTCGCTTTTTCAAACTAAAAAAAGTTCCTGACTGCATTTTTTTTTTGTCCAACTTAATCTCTGCTTGATCTCCAGATTAACGTATTTTGAATAATGTACTACGGCATGAAGCAAGAGGGCAAGAATAATCTGGTTACTCACATATCCTTTGTCCTGTACTTGATAGGCAGTGTGGACAAAGCCCTGATGCCACGCTGGTCCTTGGTCTCCTTCTCTCACCCATAGTGCACCTTTGTCGTTGCCTGGATACTGAAAATACACTGACAACCTGGGCACAGTGGGGCCATGCATAAAGTACCAGAAAGAAAAACAGTTGGGAAGCTTATTGGCATCGCTACGGTCGAATTTTGGGCCGTTGAGTATAATTCTTCTGGTGTCAGAGGTTGGTTGCACCCACACAAACTGAAACTTGCCTGCCGGGTAAGATCATATACAATATCGTGAATATGGGGTAAAAAGTCTGTCCGACGCTTAACTTATTTTTCAATATTTTTTGGTTTTGTTTTCCTTTTCAAGAGACGTATACCACCCATTTCATTCATTAAGGGGGAGGGAGGGAAAGGGAAGGAGAAAGAGGGTGAAAGAGAGAGAGAGAGAGAGAGAGAGAGAGAGAGAGAGAGAGGGAGAGAGACAGACAGACAGAATCAGAGACAGAGGGACAGAGAGACAGAAACAGACACACAGAGAGACAGATAGAGAGAGAATAAGACAGACAGATAGACAGACAGACAGGCAGAGAGAGAGACACAGACAGACAGACAGACAGACAAAAGGGCAGAGAGAGAGAGAGAGAGAGAGAGAGAGAGAGAGAGAGAGACAGGCAGACAGAGATTTGATTTTTTTTTGCTGGTAGAATTCTCTCCTCTTAAAACACAGTTGCTCCATGAAAGATTGTTTTCCTATTCTATTTCTTATTATTATGTTGTAGAATTATGCACCAGTTAGTAGGATAATACTTTATTGGGATATCATCACCTAAAAAGATAAGAAATGGTTAATTGCAGAATAGAACCTGGGCGACTCCTTTGATCTTTATTATTAGACAGAAGGAAATATTTACCACGAATGAGAAACCATTTCTTGGCGCGTTAAGTGAATGTCAAAAACAAAATTACTTGTTGAGTCTCCATGTGTGTGGTCAAAGTTTGGAAAACCATTGGTGTCTTTTCCTGATCTCAACTGCCACTTGTAACCTTTGTTTTTCACATCGGAGATCCAGTCACTTGAGCAGTCACTATCAAAGTCACAGGAGCTTTCATCGATTATTGCTGCAAAAGGTATTAGGAGTGAAGCTTTTGAGCGGAAGTTGATGACAACTTTGACATTCTATTTATTTTTTGTATTCTTTTAAGGATATAGATCTCAAGAGCAAATGGCAAAAGTTAAAGGGAAAAAACTGATTTTGAAAAAAACAAACCGCTACATTTTATACTGCAAGACCTCCATTTCTTGGTAAAGTTCGGCATTTTATTACATGTTTCATAAATAAGAATATCATTAATATATGAAGTAAAATGAGTCCATGCGTTAAACAGATAATTTTTTTTTTGGTTTATGGGGAAACAAACTATATACATATTTCAAGCATTTTATCAAGATATTTTTCCCTTTTTTTGTTCTTTCAATCAAAATTATAAACAATATCATGTTGGATGTGTAACAATAGTTCGCGGGTTTATTCTTTCCGGTAAAGTTATGTTACCTGTGAACCAAAATGATGTACTCCTTAGAACTACGTATACTACAATGTGAGCACCACAAACCTGAATCTATGGGCTTGTCAGGCTTGCTGAAGGAATAACACGATTGGTGCGTTATTCTGATGTCATCTAGCGCGATCCAGGCTTCCCTTCCGCCTGACTGGGCTGTGAAGGTTAGCTTGTACCAGCTGGTACCATCTTCCAGCGAGATTTCTACTTGTGCATCCCTCCATCCCAGACTAGAGGTCCTTGAAGAGGTATCAGTGTTCGAGAGGGTGGAGAACACATTCCCACGGTGAGTCCCCACAATAATTTTGCCTGATGGATGTAAAAGTAAAAAGGATGGGGAGGCGGGAGGTGATGTTCTAAGTAGTATACACGAGATCGAGACTGAGCCAATAACAAAGAACATCAGAGGAGTGAGTGATGTCAACATGGAAAACGACGGCAAACCGCTAGAGACTGGTTGAAGTTTCTTATACTTAGGTGTTATCATAATGGATTGAGGTTCACTTCAAAACGTTAAGTCCTGTCCAGGGTTCTCCGAGATCACACCGGGACTCTTCATATTCTGAATGCTTGTGAAACATGGAGTGACAAAAGATAAAAGTTACCAGAGAATCAAGGAAGCTATCAGGTTTTATGAAGAGTTCCTAACAAAATTTCTAAAAATGAGATGGTTTGGGACAGCAGAACTTGCGAAAATGAAGAAACAAAAGAAGGTCAAAAAGAGAATAGAAGAAGCAAGACTGCATAAGAAATGAAATGTTTAAAAAAAAAAGCGAAAGCTCTTTATCAGTCTGAAAAAGAGAAAGATGGAGAAAAGAAAATGTGTAGCGATGGTAAAAAATGAGACGTTTTAGGGAACACGAATTCATGGGAAAATGCCATTTCCGCAAGAAAGCTTAAAATCCGCGCTATTTAAAGTGTTTTCACTTCCGAAAAAATGTGTAACTATAAATAAGAGCTGTTTAAAAAAGCAGAATGTTTTAGCTTTCTTTAGGAAAATTGCATGTACTAAAAATTTATCTGCCATAAAGCATCTCAATTAGTGACGATGCTACACAGGTGTCAACTACTCTTTTTCCCAGAGTCACTCACTCATCAGTGGGAAAGACAGTTAACATAAAATTAATTGCACAGTCATAGTGACCAAAAAAATTTTTAGATGGAAAAGTGTGACACATATAACGGGGGAGAAAAAGTTTGTGTAATATTTTAAGCTTCTGAGAGATGCAGAGAAAGTCAGATAGAGAGAGGGTGGAAGATAGAAAGAGACGGATTGAAAGACCGGCAGGCACTGAAGGCAGGGGACTGGAACCTCACATGTAATTTGGCTGCTCGAAATTTCGAAATTTCAGAAGGGGGGGGGGGGTATTAATTATATAATTTTTACAGCCCTCTTTTTCTTAAGAACAAACAGCATATGGCAATACACAAATCAAAAACAAACAAAAAATGGCGAAAAGAGTAAGCTTTATCTTCGAAGATCTTACCATCACCCAAAATGGAATACGCAAACCGGATGCAAGATACGCTGCTGTGAATGATATGGCTGGTCATCTGTGCCGTGTCTTTCTCATTGTCCAGATGAACTTTGACATATCCACCTAGCATAAAGTTCAATAAATAAAAAAAAATTAAAGAATGAACTCTTCAAGAAGTTTCAAGGATTGTTTGATAATTTGCTTATGTTTGCAGTTCATTAACTTTAAAGATAAGTAGAGGTTTTGAGTTCTCTTTTTTTATTTTGTTTTTCAGTTCTTTAAGCAATGAAATTTTCCCGAAATGCGACATATTCAAGTTATTTTATTTTTTGTTTCACTCCCTCTGCATTTCAGAGAAAAAAAATTTTCAGAAAGGATTAATTAAGTTTGATATGCCACAATCATGAACATATTTTTTTTTTAATCAGGGATAAATTTTCAAACACTCCCTTACAAAATGTTAGGAGAACTTGAGAGCATGTTTAAAAATCTTTAAGTGATTCATGGACGTTTGCTTGAAACAACAAATTATGAAGCTTTTGTCAAGTTTAGGTCAAGAAAGGAACGTACCAGTGTATAAGTTTTTATTCGATTGTTTGGTTATTTGATATCGCCCATCAATATCAAGATAATCTCAACCTTTTAAGCACAATTAGTCAATTAGACAATTAGACAATTAGACAATCAGACAATCAGACAATCAGACAATTAGACAATTAGACACTTAGACACTTAGACAATTAGACAATTAGACAGTCAGACAATTAGACAATCAGACAATTGACAATCAGAAACTAGACAACAAGACAATTAGACAATTAGACAATCAGACAATTAGACAATCAGACAATTAGACAATCAGACAAGCCTTCATCAAACAAGACAGAACTGAAAAGATGAGGCCTCAGATTCACTCGCTGAAACGTGCTAAAATATCCCTGCACATATTTATCGATGAGGCATTTCAACTTTAAGGCCACTAGATAACTTTCATAGTAAAAACCAATCAAAAAATGGCACATGTTTGAAAAAGAGTTCTTTTTCACATACAGACAACTTGTACTTCTGTAGATAATTCTGGTTTATATGATAGTGTGATATATGTTAACTTTTTTAAAACTGATTCAGCAATATTTAAAAGATTACAACCTTGTAGTCATTCACTTCCGGTTTTCTTCTATACGTTGTTGTATCATTCATTGAATCTTTCAGTTTCTTATTAAGACATTTTGGCCTAAATAAAACAAACCAAACCCTTTATATAAGACCCATCTAAGAGCCAATCACTACAAAATATTGGTGTCATATAAAGGAGAGTGATCGTTCAAAATTAAATTCAAAACCCGGGCACAATTTTTGTGTTTTTCCCTTTTTTTAAGAGCTCTTACTTTAAAAGAATTGATCTTAAGTTAAAATTTGAAAGCCAAGGCTATATCTACTTCAACTTACCTAATCCAGAACCTGTTGTGCTGTCTACCGCAGGATACCTGATACCACTCTCATCATCCTCATCTGGCGTAACAAGGGCCCATGACTTGGAATTTGAGTAATCATCGTTTGAATAAGAACAAATATTTGCCTCAAAGTCACAAGATCCCGAATCATCCAAGCAATGATCGTCAGTGACTTCCACATCAAAAATGGCGACATCTGTATTTTGGTCAAGCCCTGCGGCCTTTTCTATAACTACCTGTGAAGTTTATACAGAAGATGATTGAGCTAGTAAAGGTTTAAACTAAGGCTAATGGATCTGACCACACAAACACAAAGATCTAGAATCTATCTAGGATCTACATCTAGTTGGTCTGACCTATAGAGCACTAAAGGATATCGAACCGACTAAGTGAAGATTACAATCTAGAATCCATAATTTAAGTTAATTTCCGGAACGTCTGTTAAAAAATAGAAAGAAGACTAGATGGCGACACTGTTTGGAAATCTAAATCTTAATCTAAGCATATATAAAAAGTAAAACAAAAACAAAGATCTATATTAAAAGTTGGCTGATATTCGATACATGCCTTGTCCGATGTTTTAACATGTCTATTTGTAGATATTTATCAGATAAGCTTAGGCCTAACTTTTTGTGATAAAAATGTAAAAAAGTGAAACGAAGAGGTAAGAAACATAATTAGCCTACCATGTCATCGCATTTTAGGCCAGTCTTTATTTCAGACTATGGTTGTCTGCCAGGCATTTTGTATACTTTTCGGGGATCTCTCTCTCTCTCTCTCTCTCTCTCTCTCTCTCTCTCTCTCTCTCTCTCTCTCTCTCTCTCTCTCTCTCTCTCTCTCTCTCTCTCTCTCTCTCTCTCTCTCTCTCTCTTTTTTTCAGATAGATCTTTCTATCTTTCTATTATCCAAAGCTCTGTCTATCTGGCTATCAATTTACCTGTCTAAACATCTATCTATCTAACGATCTTTCTATCTGTGTATCTATTTCTATATCTATCTATTTATCAATCAATTTACATATCAATCTATATATCCATCCATCTAACTATCTGTTTAGTCATTATCTATCTATCTATCGAATTGTCTATTTATCCATCCATCTATATCTTTCTGTTCATCTACCTATTTATCCATCCATCTGTATCTATCTATCTATCTATCTATCTATCTATCTATCTATCTATCTATCTGTCTATCTACTTATTTATCGATCTATCTATATATTTATCTATCTATCCTTCTATCTACCTATCCGAGAAGCTAAGATTGCCATGTCACAGTTAGTTATACAGAATAAAGCTTATGTAATCTTTAAATGAACTCCTTTAAATTTTCACACCCTGATTTAACTGAAGAGAAAAGCTGAACATCTTTGTCAAGAGAAGATTGTTTACTTTGAGCGATTAGATATTGGCTTGGGAAGGGAACAAAGGCTTCTAGAAGTAGAAGATCTTTGCGTTGTATCAGCCTTTACCCGAAAAGCATAAGCTGAAGATTTTCGGAAAGACTTTATTTGTTTTAACTTACCCAATCCCCAATAGCTAATTGTTTTAACTTACGCAACCCCCTATAGCTAATCTCTGGCCCTCTCTCACATTTATGTTCAGTACACGCAATTCAGTTCTTTTTTTTTTTTCTACATTAATCTTGGATAAAAACAATCCTTTTTAGTCGTCATTAAGACTGACGTCTTTTTTAGATAGATGTGTTGCCCAGAATCAAATTAAGGTCTTTGTAGTAATTATCCCATCGCTATTTTAGTCATAGGCTTCGAAAGTTTACCGTGCTTTGGCTTTTTTTTTCTATTTTTTACTTAGAAAGAGTTATATTGTAAATTTCTGCGGATAGCAGCAATCTTTCCATGCTACTATGGGACTTTTAGTTTCACTTTCACTTTCGCTTTTAACAAGCTTTCTAAACTCTGTTAGCATAGTCAAATTTGATTCATGTTAAACGGTTAATTTTCTTTTCAACGCGCACCAACCTTGAAGGGCTTTTTCTGTTCCGGCACATCGAAGAAAATTAAACTCGTATTCGTGGTGATGCGGCGAATTTTGGAAAACACGAGAGTTGTCTTCCCCGTCGCTGCATCTTCAAGTCTGGTTTGGAGAGTTCCAACCTGGCTGCCCCAGGTTCGAGCATAATACGACACGCAGTGGACGCCTTGGTCCGCTGGCAGGGCTCGAGATTTGAAACCGAGCGATTTCAAGCGATCAAATGACGCTAATTTTTCTGGGCGGCAAAGAAATACGAAAGGAAAATTGGAGGTTAGAAAATTGGAATAAATGTATAAATGTAATCCTAATCTTTTAATCTTGATAGCAGAATGTTCG
>JAWDGP010007257.1:340000-350000 GCA_033675545.1 Elysia crispata | reverse complement strand
GAGAGAGAGGGTGGGGGGAGGTATCAAATCTGGGCTTTAAAATACTGTGGCCCATTTACGTGAAGAAAAGAGCAGCACAGATGTTTTGTTAATGTTTTTTTTTAATCTATTTGTAGACCCTTTGAAACTTTCATTATCATGTAGGTTTAAATATGATGGGCAGACAAGATCTCTCATAAGTAGGTGTACCTTTAGGCAATAGTTTTCTTAAGAAATTGATAGCATTTTAACAAGTATTGAAAAGGATTTTCAAGTAGGTTAGGTCATTATATTTAGATGATTCCCCATTTTTAACATAAAAAACCACCAATTTATAAAGCGATTTAAATCGAAACAAAATAAATTCATTAGAAAGCTGAAATGACTTACATTGGGAGAAACCGTGTAAATGTGTACGTGCTATGTTCTGAGACGTTGACCTATCTGTTTTGATATCGCTAAGCACAATTCTCTGCAGTAATTACGAGGCTGTGTTACCGTTGTTATCAAGAGCCTATACCGGTCCATCATTTAGATAAGATAAAACTGAACAGTCTCAGGTCATTAAGAACTAGATCTACAAACAGAAAAGAAAGTGACAAGCACATTTTAAGCGTAAGATAATTTTCAGTACCAACGGATTAGGCAAGTGAAATGTTAAATGTAAATCTTGTCTTTCCACGGTCTAAAGACAAAAGGTTTGAATACGGGTACATCACAGTACTATCTTAAACTGCTATGGAGACTTTATTACGTGAAGCTGTCATAGATATAGCACGGAGCTCTATAAAACACTACAATTAATCTGTAAGTTGCTGAATTTTTATTTACAAGATTAAGTATTGCAGAGCAAAAAAAAACAAAAGCTTGAGTAAGTCTGGGGTTTTAGGGGTTCGAACTGTCTTACCATCTTTGCCATATACTGCCGGGTAGTGGGTCACCAAAAGCGCTGGAACAAGATTGGAAAAAATAAACATTTAAAAATAAATGGTAATAATTGATAACAAAGAGCGCCAAAAGGATATTGAAATTAAAATTAAAAAAATCTAGATCCACATCCTTAAATCAACCCATGGAGATGGACAGTATCCTCCTATATTACTGAAGAGGTCCACGCCTGGATTTGGTGTAAAATTTAAACTGAAAACGACTTCGAATTATAAATTATTCGAAAAGTCAAAATACAAAATGTGCGATTGATAAGAATGATATTCGGAGAACAATAACTCAAAACATGCTTTTCATCACTTATTTAAATAATCAAAATACAGCACATGCGATTATCGGTATACGAATGATTAAAATACACTACATTATGATTATCATATTTATTATCATGGAGTAATCAAAAGACAGTAAAAATAGATGAACTAAGATAAAGTGATAATAGCACGAATGACTTTGAACGGAGTGGGGAATATCAAGTTACAACTGGGCATGGAAAGGGAGGCCCAGGTTAGACTATGTTTTACTCCCAACCCCAGCTAAGCGAGCATTCACACCGAGGCTTCTTAAAATACACACAGGCCAAGTCACCGAAGTGAACACACTTTTGTAGTAAATGTAAGGGTGAGCTATATCATTTAACTATTTGGCAGAGTTAGGACACTTATGTATATTTTTTGTGTAGGCCTCTAGGCTGAATAATAAGTGCGTTTTGAGTACTAACTATGCCCAAAAGAAATAGATCACTATATACTTCAAATATGCAAAAGTTTGTTCACTTTGGTGACTTGGCTTATATATTAGGAAGCCTTGATCCGCTCTCAAGCAGAGCTAAACACAGGCTCATTCAGTTTTCCAAGATGCCAGGATTAAAAAGTTCTTCGTTGTAACCGAATTCGCCGTCCAAACATCTATTTGACTATTTACATCTAACATGTCTGAAAAGACTAAAATGATACTTCATTGCACGATTAAAAGGATCTAAAAACAGACTGGAAAAGTACAGAATTGATCCATTTCCTTTATTGTCCGTATCAACTCACCGTAAAAAAGCAGGCCAAAAAGAGATTGGACCATTTCCTCTGGCTGGGATGACAGTCAGAACCTTAAGGGGAGAACTTCATCAACGTCTAGAAAAATAAAATGATAGTCAGAACCTTATGGGGAGAACTTCATCAACGTAAAGAAAAATAAAATGATAGTCAGAACCTTAAGGGGAAAACTTCATCAACGTCTAGAAAAATAAAATGATAGTCAGAACCTTAAGAGGAAAACTTCATCAACTTCTAGAAAAATAAAATGATAGTCAGAACCTTAAGGGGAGAACTTCATCAACATATAGAAAAATAAAATGATAGTCAGAACCTTAAGGGGAGAACTTCATCAACGTCTAGAAAAATGAAATGCACGTAGGTTGAGCGTAACAATGTGCGAGGTGTTGCGTCTCACTAAAGCTGTTAAACTAATGATATACAAAGAACTCACCTAAAAACTCTAAACGGCCGCAAAAATAGTAAATTATTATCAATGAAATATTACTTAGAATAATTCATAATTTAAAGCTAATGAAAATGTGTTTTTTTTTTTTTGTTTTTTGTTTTTTTGTTGTTTTTTTTTTTTTTTGCAACATTTAAAAAGTCTGAAGCCGCCTAGGCAATTAAATAATTATAGTCGCTTTCACTGATGACGAGAATTTTCAGATTTTTGGCAAGCTTTACAATAATTATGCTGCATCATTAAATACCGTGTTGGGATTTATGTCGTCTACACCAAGTATTTAGAATAATGAGCTATGTGTATAATTGGTGATACGTGAGGTTATTATAATTCAATGTGCATCGGTATTATAAAAATATTCGCTGCTTTTATTTAGCAAACGTTAGAAAATTTTTCTACATCCTCAGAAATGCAGATTCCTTGCCACACTTTTGAAAGTTAAATTGTAATGATTTTAAAAAATTTGGTGATTACAACAATAAACTAGGATCAAAAGTGAAATCTAAGTATAACTTAAGGACTGAATGAAAGAAAAAATGCTCTTAAGATAAACGACGAAACATCATCAATAAATATTTTTCAGTGTTCGACGTGAAAATTGAACATTTAAGAATTATGAGCAGGTTAATGAATACATCAAAGAAATGTAACAACTATACACTGCCAAAATTGTGGGTCTATTGTACCTCTACTGGCAAAACAAAATATATTAGAAAAACATATTACCTGCAAACCTTTAATATTGTATTCTGGACAACAAAAGCTGCAGATTGCTCCTTCCTCCTCTAGAAATATAACACTTAGAGCTTGCCCTTGCTCAATCATATCATTTCGACAGCAATCCTGTAGAAACAAATTAAATCACTAATATATTATAAAGCTGAAATGAACTGACGACTTGACAATTCATCATGATCACAATTTTCAGGTGGTATGATAAGGATTTGGGGCAGGTTTCGGTGATAAAAAAATATATTATTTATTAATATGACAAACACTTACAGATGTTATCATTAACTGTGAGAGTCATCGCTTATCATATGAAACTTTGATAAACATGTTCAGTATAATATGATTTTTTTTGCCCATAAGCTAAGTGAGTGTCGTGTTGTATAGGATAAACTAAAAAGGTCTACCATTGGTAGAAGGACTGGCATTGTTTGCTAATTTAAACAAAAAATGTCATTTTAGTGCTGCACTGTGGAGAATGCAGTGTGTGTGTGTGTGTGTGTGAATATATATTTCATATATATATATACTGCATTCCCCAGAAAGCAATTGTAAAATCAACATACATTACTCATCATATATATATATATAGTCAGGTAGAAGAAAAATCTTTGAAAGGTATTATAATATAAAACTATCTTGTTTTCGTGTGCTATATGGTCTGTACAAAATATACCATGAATCGAATTTATCTGTGAAACTTGGTATGCGTTAACAAGGATAACCGGACATAAAAAGATAACCGGATATAAAATTGATAAGGGACAATCGACCAGGCCGAATCTGTATTTGGTACAGGCCCAGTCTACAATAACCGTCGATCTCTGAGTTTGATGAGAGCAAACCTTGTCTACTTCAGCTTGAGAATAGATGAAGGGTGAAAAACAGCAAAGAGGAGCAGTCTTGGTGAGGCAGGTTGTTGCTGTGTAACTTAAGACTCAGAGGTGGCTTTCGATGCCCTAAACACATGCATACAAACCTCTCTCTCTCTCTCTCTCTCTCTCTCTCTCTCTCTCTCTCTCTGTCTCTATCTCTCTCTCTCTCTCTCTCTCTCTCTCTCTCTCTCTCTCTCTCTCTCTCTCTCTCTCTCTCTCTCTCTCTCTCTCTCTCTCTCTCTCTCTCTCCTTTCTCTCTTTTTCTCTCGATCTCCCTTTCCTCTATCTCTATCTCTCTCTGTCCTCTCCCTTTCCTCTCCTCTCTCTCTCTCTCTCTCTCTCTCTCTCTCTCTCTCTCTCTCTCTCTCTCTCTCTCTCTCCTCTTTTTCTCTTTCTCTCTTTTTCTCTGTCTGTCTGTCTCGATCTCCCTTCCTCTATCTCTATCTCTTTCTCTGTCCTCTCTCTGTCCTCTCTCTTTCCTCTTTTTCTCTTTCTCTCTTTCTCTCTCTTTCTCTGTCTCTCGCCAAAAAGATAAGGCACATCCTGCCTGATTAGCTATCAATTGAACAAATGAAATCTCTCAATTCCCCAAACTTGGTAACTTGAGCTTAACGGCCTTTTAAACATCGGATTGTACCATTCGTTCAAAAGGTTGGGTGGTAATACCCGCCCACGTCAAATTAGCTTTAAGATTTCTTTCGTTTTTCAAAGAAAACTCGAGCAAGCTGGGCTGTAGATGGTGAGACCTCAAACTCATGATCTTCATTCATAGCTTCTCGCATCTCATAGATGCGTACATTCTAAAGGAGAGTCAACTAGAAGGAATTTCCGCGAATTAAGTCCCTACTCAGATTAATTCTTGGAAGCTTATAAAGATGCTAGTATTCTTTTGTGAAATAACGTTCTCTTAAGGTGAATTAATGCGGTGCAGAATTTCATCTTGTGAACTTATGCTGCAAGGAAGTGAAATGTTGTTTCTATATGTAAATAAGTCCAGTGTCAATTTAGTGTTTGATCTTTGCATGCAATGTATAGAACTCGCATGAGAAGCACTGGTTAAATTTTATCAGGTTTGTTATCTGTTAACCACTGCACAATACATAAGAAGTCGTATTAATAAACGTTTACTTGCTTTTTGATAACCGTAAAATGCCCCCCTCCCCCCCTCCCCCCCCCCCAAAAAAAAAAAAAAAACAAGGACTACGATACATCGTAAAGCATTACATATTAACGCATCATGCTTAAACAATCTTTCAACGCAATATTTTTGTTCTGTTTAATCAAAACCAAACCGGAAAAAAAAACATTCAAGCTTATTGGTTTATGAACTTGATTCATTTTTATCTTTACTAAAATGTAAAATCAGGTGAATTTCATTTCAATTCAATTAAGGTTTATTCCGTCCCAATTATGTAGTACACAAATATGAAGGAAAGGTTAAAAATTAACAAATAAATATCATTTGCAAAAAAAAAAAAAACAAAAAAAAACAAACCTTCATGCAAAGCATTAATAGTTAATAGGTATAAAAGTAAAAAACTAAACAGCAGAATCTAATTTAAACAATGCAAGTAGGTGAGGCACGTTCTTCTCTACTTCATGGTTAACAGGCTTTGGAAGACACCGCTATGTCCCAATAGGTGAGGCACATTATTCTCTACTTCATAGTTCACAGGCTTTGGACGAGACAGCCGTGTCCCAATAGGTGAGGCACATTGTTCTCTACTTCATAGTTCACAGGCTTTGGACGAGACAGCCGTGTCCCAATAGGTGAGGCACATTGTTCTCTACTTCATAGTTCACAGGCTTTGGACGAGACAGCCGTGTCCCAATAGGTGAGGCACATTATTCTCTACTTCATAGTTCACAGGCTTTGGAGAAGACAGTGGCCTTTCAATAAGTGAGGCACGTTCTTTTCTACTTCATAGTTTCCAGGCTTTGGACGAGACCGCTGTGTCCCAATAGGTGAGGCGCGTTGTTCTCTACTTCATAGTTCACAGGCTTTGTACGAGATCGCCGTGTCCCAATAGGTGAGGCACGTTATTCTCTACTTCATAGTTCACAGGCTTTGGACGAGACAGTGGTATCCCAATAGGTGAGGCACGTTCTTCTCTACTTCATAGTTCACAGGCTTTGGAAGAGATCGCTGTGTCCAAATAGGTGAGGCCCTTATTCTCTACTTCATAGTTCACAGGCTTTGGACGAGACAGTGGTGTCCCATAGGTGAGGCACATTGTTCTCTACTTTTTAGTTCACAGGCTTTGGACGAGACAGCCGTGTCCCAATAGGTGAGGCACATTGTTCTCTACTTCATAGTTCACAGGCTTTGGACGACACAGCGGTGTCCCAAAAGGTGAGGCACATTGTTCTCTGCTTCATAGTTCACAGGCTTTGGACGAGACAGCCGTGTCCCAATAGGTGAGGCACATTGTTCTCTACTTCATAGTTCACAGGCTTTGGACGAGACCGCTGTGTCCCAGTAGGTGAGGCACGTTCTTCTGTACTTCATGGTTAACAGGCTTTGGACGAGACCGCTGTGTTCCAATAGGTGAGGCACATTGTTCTCTACTTCATAGTTCACAGGCTCTGGACGAGATCGCCGTGTCCCAATAGGTGAGGCACATTGTTCTCTACTTCATAGTTCACAGGCTTTGGACGAGATCGCCGTGTCCCAATAGGTGAGGCACATTGTTCTCTACTTCATAGTTCACAGGCTTTGGACGAGATCGCCGTGTCCCAATAGGTGAGGCACATTGTTCTTTACTTCATAGTTCACAGGCTCTGGACGAGATCGCCGTGTCCCAATAGGTGAGGCACATTGTTCTCTACTTCATAGTTCACAGGCTTTGGACGAAACCGCTGTGTCCACATTGGTGAGGCCCGTTTGTTCTCTACTTCATAGTTCACAGGCTTTGGACGAGACCGCTGTGTCCCAATAGGTGAGGCCCGTTTTTCTCTACTTCATAGTTCACAGGCTTTGGAAGAGACAGCTGTGTCCCAATAGTTGAGGCACATTGTTCTCTACTTCATAGTTCAAAGGCTTTGGACGAGACCGCTGTGTCCCAATAAGTGAGGCCCGTTGTTCTCTACTTCATAGTTCGTCTGTGTCCCAATAAGTGAGGCCCGTTGTTCTCTACTTCATAGTTCACAGGCTTTGGACGAGACAGTGGTGTCCAATAGATGTTACACGCTTTTTTCTAGTAAACAGATTATATGCTTTGGACGAGACTGCCGCTTCCAATTAGGTGTGACATGTTTCTCTCTAATTTATACATCAAAAACGTTGAACGCCACTACCGTATCCCAATAGGTGCCGCATGCACTTCTCTAGTTCATACATTACAAGCGTTGGGCGCGACTACCGTGTCCCTATAGGTGTGGCATTCACTTCTCTAGTTCATAGATAACAAGCGTTGGACTAGACCGCGGTGTCCCAATAGGTGTGGCATGCACTTCTCTAGTTCATAGATCACAAGCGTTGGGCGCGACTACCGTGTCCCAATAGGTGTGGCATGCACTTCTCTAGTTCATAGATTACAAGCGTTGTACTAGACCGCGGTGTTCCAATAGGTGTGGCATGCACTTCTCTAGTTCATAGATCACAAGCGTTGGACGCGACTACCGTGTCCCATAGGTGCCGCATGCACTTCTCTAGTTCATAGATTACAAGTTGTGTTGGGCGTGACTACCGTGTCTCAATAGGTGTGGCATGCACTTGTCTAGTTCATAGATTACATGCGTTAGACTAGACCGCGGTGTCCCAATAGGTGTGGCATGCACTTGTCTAGTTCATAGATTACAAGCGTTAGACTAGACCGCGGTGTTCCAATAGGTGTGGCATGCACTTCTCTAGTTCATAGATCACAAGCGTTGGACGCGACTACCGTGTCCCAATAGGTGTGGCATGCACTTCTCTAGTTCAAAGATTACAAGAAGTGTTGGACGCGACTACAGTGTCCCAATAGGTGCCGCATGCACTTCTCTAGTTCATAGATTACAAGCGTTGTACTAGACCGCGGTGTCCCAATAGGTGTGGCATGCACTTCTCTAGATCATAGATTACAAGCGTTGGACTAAACCGCGGTGTCCCAATAGGTGCCGCATGCACTTCTCTAGTTCATAGATTACAAGCGTTGTACTAGATCGCGGTGTCCCAATAGGTGTGGCATGCACTTCTCTAGGTCATAGATTACAAGCTTTTGGCTGGACCGCCGTTTTCCATTAATTGCGACACGCTTCCCTCTTGATAGTTCATGCATTACAAGCTTTGGATGAGACCGTCGTGTCGTAGTAAGTGCGGCATGCACTTCTCTAGTTCATAGTTTGTACAACCCTGTGGACAGATCTATTCCGAGACAGCCCTGGATGTGTAGCAAGGCTTTAACATGAAAGACTTTGAGGTATTGAAGATTGAGCATCTTCGCACCTTTTGAGTTTTTCAGGTTGCGTTATATTAATAAAAATAATAAATTAAATTTATTAAATAATTAAGGAGCTAATTTCAACTAACGCGTCACAGAAGCAGTTTTCCAGAAATAGACAGATAAACTCTTCACTTTAAAATTTTAAATCATCGTCGCCATTTTGGCTCTCAAGTCAATGAACACGAGTGTTATAAATCAAACAGAATATTTTGTGAAATTTTAATCCCTTTTATATACGTTTTGAATAATTATTTATCATTGGGTAAATGGAAATATATGGGAAACTTTGAATTTCCGAAAGGCAGTGCACGGTTTGTGGAAATATATAGCCTCTCATTAAATTAATATTTAAAAGGATTTTAAATACATTAGAGAAATATAGAACTCTCTAATTCAAAATATAAAAAGTTACAATCTTAACAGGACTGTCATAGATATAGATTTCTGTAAACGTTTTTTATCCTGAAACTAGGTCTACAAATAACATGAACTCAATAAAAACAGTCAATCTCTTAGCAATTTCTTTTTTGTTTTGGAAAATTCTGGCCTTTTAAGAAATTAACATGTAAAAGGACTTGTAAAGACATTTCCACAAAGTTGTTTCTGGTATTTAACTCAAACCCTTACCATTTCATTTGTGGTTGGGTTTACAGATTGTTGGGATATGAACCATCAAGTTCTATTACAATTATACAATCACACTTTTGTATAAATAGCGATACTTAGATCTGTCTTGATCTGTTATATTGACATAAGCACGGAGACAATTTAGTGCCTATTGGGGTTTTTCTTTGTGATAAATTCATTAATCGTGTTCATTTTTTAATGTTCATTGAGCTTTGTTTTAGATTCATTAATGTTCTTGTTTTAGATTCATTATATTTTGTTATAAACCCTTCAACATTCATGTTTACTCATCATTATATTCTATTTTATCCATAAGTGTTGTTTTTGTTTGTTTGTTGTTGTTGGTTTTTTTTGTTTTGGTTTGGTTTTTTTTTTGCTGTACCAAACAAATCTGAGTGTGGAAAGATAAAACCTACAACCATAACACATAATAAATATCACTCAGGTGCTACATGTAATTCATTCGCCTTATGATATGTTGGAAACTAAAGCAAGCAATAACTGAAAAATTTGCCGCTGTCGACAAATCGCAAGGATTTGCCGCTTATGATGTGAGATTGTTATGTGGAATGGTGTTGATGACAGAAAATTGCTTGATGTAAACAAATCTTTAGATATAGGTTGGATATGAGTCTGAAACATCATAAGTTAAAAAAATAGCTACCGCAACTGCTGCATAAAATAGGATACACATACACAAACACATACTCTGACTAAATAGTTGATATCAGAGTGGTAAAAAAAAGTGAAATTATTTGATTGTTATTGAGATCATGACAATCGAATGAATGAGCGATTTATTATGTATTGTTGCAGTTTACAATCTAATGGCAGTGATAGTTTTATTATTCAGGCAATGATCAATAAGTTAAAAGTTATCGCAGTTCAAATCTTCTTGAACTTTTTAATATTCTGAAAATCTTC
>JAWDGP010007257.1:230000-335000 GCA_033675545.1 Elysia crispata | reverse complement strand
TAGAGGGATGAAGCGTGTTATCATCATAATGGTCTCGTATATATATAAAAAAGTGAGTGCAATAAGTGTGAGATATAGGAATGCTTACCTAATTTTGTTAAGTCTACGTCTGTTTATAGAGCCTTCGAAAATGTTCACTATCTTGTAGGCCTGAATGAAATGGCAGTTTTGTATGCCAGCGCCTGTAGGCACTTTGTTTTCGGGAATTCAAGCCTTGGCATAACTGCTTGAAAGGATAATTAAATAATTTAATAAATTACCAAAGCAATTGGTTTCTCGTATTAATACGTAAACTTAAAAATGTTATTCTAACAAATGACTAGGTTAAAACGGAGGTCTATAGGTTTCTCTTCTTTTAAATTTACAAATAAAAAAAAAATTGAAAAAGTTAATTTCAAATGATTTATATATATATAAAACTCTTTCTGGTGTGTATCTTGAAATATGAGATCTTTCTTTGAAACCATTTCAAAATCGCACTCGTTCTCTTAATTGTTTCCACTCTCAATTTCTCCCTTTCTCCGACTCTCTCTCTCTCTCTCTCTCTCTCTCTCTCTCTCTCTCTCTCTCTCTCTCTCTCTCTCTCTCTCTCTCTCTCTCTCTCTCTCTCTCTCTCTCTCTCTCTCTCTCTCTCTCTCTCTCTCTCTCTCTCTCTCTGTATTTGTCATTCCGTATCTTGTTTCTGTCGATAGTCCTTAAGTTTTCGCTTCCTCTTAACTCAGTGTTTCTCTTTCGTATCTTTTTATTTCTCCCTTTCTTCTCTCTCTCTTTTGCTCTCACTCTTTAAATTTCACTGCAATATTCTGATAAATTCCCAAAGTTCCCATTGGTTCTTCAGCATAATAATTTTCAGAAAATCTATAGGAGATGTAATATCTAACAGGCTTTTTCCTAGAAACTCTCACCATAATATCTTCCACAACCTGTGCACAATAAGATGATGTCACTAGATCTCAAACACTACCAAACCTTCCTTACCCAGGCAACGTTTTCACGCCTTCCCACCCACCATACTTTCGCCACACACGTACCGAGTTTGAACAAGTCGTCTGCCGCACTGCCATGACCCGGGTCCGGAAGTTGACGAGTGGATGTTTCCGGTGATTTTGTCGTGGCAGCCGGTGCGATATGTGGGATCAACGGGACGTGTTTCTTTTCACACGAGCCTTGGGTCATCACGATGTCATCCACAGCTAGAGAAGCATCCTCGTATCCGAAGCGTTCCGACTCAAACACGATCTGTGTAGTGTGTAGTGTGTAGTGTGAGAGTTTTTGAAAGGCAGAAAAGAGAGTTAGATAATTATAAGATAATGAGTTAAAGTTATGATCGTTTAAAAAATTAAATGGATAATGGAAATGGTCGATGAAGTATTTTGCTGAGAAAAAGAATCTACACAAATATAATGACAAGGAGCAAAGTATATTTTCCGATTTGTTTGTATATTTTTTTTTTTATCTTACGGTCAGTTCATCACATATGATATGGGGAAAAAATAAAATTCCTCTTACCTGGTAAGAGACATCACTGCTGTGTGGAATAGAGTTGCTGTATCGCCAATTGTCATCTTTAGAACTTTCTTCAAAGACAACCTTATCTGCAATCAGTACTCTTAGAACGCCAGTGCCTGATGTATTTAAAAAAATAGTAATTGGTCTAAATATTTCTGACTTGTGCCACATATATATATATATATCAGGCAGAGTAACCGTCCCTGAATCATTTAGAAAAAATAGTAATTGGTCTAAATATTTCTGACTTGTCCCACATATATATATCAGACAGCGTAACCGTCCCTGAATCATTTAGAAAAAATAGTTAAAGGTCTAAATATTTCTGACTTGTCCCACATATATATATCAGACAGCGTAACCGTCCCTGAATCATTTAAAAAAAAATAGTTATTGGTCTAAATATTTCTAACTGGTCCGACATATATCAGACAGAGTTACCGTCCCTGATCCATTTAAAAAAAATAGTTATTGGTTTAAATATTTCTAACTTGTCCCACATATATATATATCAGACAGAGTAACCGTCCCTGATCCATTTAAAAAAATAGTTAAAGGTCTAAATATTTCTGACCTGTCCGACATATATCAGACAGAGTGACCGTCCCTGAATCATTCAAAAAAAAGTTATTGGTCTAAATATTTCTGACTTGTCCGACATATATACACACACACATATATATATATATATATATATATATATATATATATATATATATATATATATATATATCAGACAGAGTGACCGTCCCTGAATCATTTAAAAGAATAGTTATTGGTCTAAATATTTCTTACTTGTCCGACATATATCAGACAGAGTTACCGTCCCTGAATCATTTAAAAAAATAGTTATTGGTTTAAAGATTTCTAACTTCTTAAACATATATAAGGCACAGTGCTCTTCCCTGATCAATTAAAATTAGTTATTCGTCTAAATTTGTCTAATTAGCTACATATAATAGGTTGTATACTAAATATATATATATATATATATATATATATATATATATATATATATATATATATATACATATATAAGTTAGTGGTCTAATATTGCTAACGTGTTAGACACTTCCTAAAGTTTGATTCGTTTCCCATGCGAGATCCTCTATCCGCTTTTTTGTCACACTGAGATAAAATGCATTTTATCTTCTATGGTATAAAGGTAGAGTAAAATTATAAAATTGTGGAAAGTAAAAAAAAAAAGTTGTTTGTTTGTTTGTTGTTTATGGTTAATTTTTGCTTTTACAATTCTCCACCTTTCTGGGGCGGAATATGTAAACATGAGTTTGAAAAATGAAAAAAAAAACAAAAAAAAACACCCACATTTTGAAAAAAAAAAATTCCAGAATTGAAGCTAATGTGTCCATCCGTTGTCTACTCCTACTTTGCAAATGGGCAGACATTTTTCCCCTTACAACCACGTCACGCTTGCTGAGGCACTAGACAAGGCCCCATGAAAGTCCAGCTATAGAAACACACATGCCATACCTATGCCTTTGAAGAAAAACCAGAAGGAGAGGCACGCCTTCTGTGCGGGCGGCAGAACAGGGGAGACTAGCCTGGTCCTTTGCTCGCTGCTCTGGATCGGGAGGAGGAACTGGTCGGAGAAGGCGTAACCACCTAGAGAATAAAGGTCAAGGTCAGGATGGTCACGTGACTCTCAGCGCGCAGTCAAAGGGCTAAAGGACACTGCACCCGACAATGCAAGTCCAGTAGGTTAAAGATCCGCCGTTGGTGAATGAAGTATGGAATTTGCTTCCGAGCTTCTGTTTACTGTTGACCTGAAACGGACTTTCTCGAATCTCGAATAGAGCGTGGTTGTTTTCTTCAGGTTAAACTCTGTCAGCTCACTATTTTGACTCACTATTTTATAAATGGACAAAGTTTATGTTTGAATACGTAATATGAAAGTTATCGGGAAAACATAAAGACAGCATAGAACCGATCTTTGTTAGCAACTTAAGTTTTATGGCATGGATAGCATTGGTCTTACATTTAACGATTCAGTGGGGTTTTTTCGTTCTGTTTTTGTTTTTTGGTTGTTATTTTTTTTTATATTCGCCAATATTCGGAGTCTACTCCGCCTCCCCCTTACCCAATTAAAATAAGAAAAAACAATTCACAACGCTTAAATGGTTCAGCGATGAATTATGATAATTTGCACAGCCACTAACCATCATGGCGTCGATCTGTGTGGTCTTTCATTGGTCCAAAATGTGACATAGGCATGACGTTCACGAGACGTAACCAGCGAGATTCTGTCTCGACTTCTCGGTTGTCCTCATTGTAGGTGTGGCTGGTGTAGCCACACATGTCCACATCAAAGTTACAAGTGCCCGGATGAGGGCAAGATCCCTGGACGGTCTCTATGTCGTCCACAGCTATGGTTACATCCTTCTGTAAGGTGGCCTCGAATACGAGCTGTTGAAGAAATTTTCAGGATTCGTATTTGTGATTACTTCCCCCCCACCCCCACCCCCCCAAAAAAAAAAAAAAAATCTTTCTCCAGCTTCTTACTTACTCTGTAATCGCCAACTCCATTAAGAATATCTATTCTGCTCTGGACCACTCACCTCATCCCCCCTCCTCCCTTTTTACTGGACGATTTCCCCCCCTCCCCCTGCCCTACTTAACCTGTACTTACCGGCTCCTTTGGAAATATCAATTCTGCCCTGGACGATTTCGCCCCTCACCCTCCCCCTGCCTTACTTATCATATAATTACTGGCTACTTGGGAAATATCAACTCTGCCCTGGACGATTTCGCCCCTCCCCTGCCTTACTTTATCATATAATTACTGGCTACTTGGAAAATATCAATTCTGCCCTGGACGATTTCGCCCCTCACCCTCCCCCTGCCTTACTTATCATATAATTACTGGCTACTTGGGAAATATCAACTCTGCCCTGGACGATTTCGCCCCTCCCCCTGCCTTACTATCATATAATTACTGGCTACTTGGGAAATATCAACTCAGCCCTGGACGTTTCCCCCCCCCCCCCCCCACCCTCCCCCTGCCTTACTTATCATATAATTACCGGCTACTTGGGAAATATCAATTCTGCCCTGGACAATCCCCCCCTCCCCCTCCCTTACTCACCCTATAATTGCCGGCTCCTTTGGGAATATCGATTCTGCCCTGCAACCACTGAGCCCTGAAGTCTCCATCGTCTTGCCAGAGCTGTGTGGCAGTACCCGAATCTTCTTGCTTCATCGTAACGGCCAGACGTCCAATGCCAGGACCTTCTACAAAGTGCCAGAAGTAGGTACAGCTTTCCTGGTCCTTTGCCTGAAACTTCACCGGGCTGGACAGCGTGCTGTTCTGCTCAGCAGAACCTCCTCGTACAGCAATGCAGGCGCCTGGGGTGCAGAGTATTTAAGGTACAGTGAGGTGAAGCTGGGTCAGAACTGTGCCTTCTTGGGAATCTCAGGGTGAAGCTGGGTCAGAACTGGGCCTTCTTGGGAGTCTCAGGGCGGAACTAATGTTTATTTTTATAGCGATTACAGACAGCTAAACAGCGCTTTCGGTTTTGGTGGGTTGGTTTTTTTTTTCCTTTGTTCGGGGGTGGGGGGGGGGGAGGGGTGGTTAGCAAAATTAATGTTAGAGTGAACTTATTTATAACGGAGCTTTTTTATGGAGTGGGTTTTTCAGCTTGTAATAATTATACTAGTGGCAATAATAAGAATGATGATGATGATAATATAGTGGTGATGATGATGATGATAATAATAATAATAATAATAATAATAATAATAATAATAATAATAATAATAATAATAATAATAATAATAATAATAATAATAATAGTAATGATGATGATGATGATGATGATGATGATGGTGGTGGTGATGATAATAATAATGATAATAATAATAATAATAATAATAATAATAATAATAATAATAATAATAATAATAATAATAATAATAATAATAATAATAATAATAATAATAATAATAATAATAATGATGATGATGATGATGATGATGATGATGATGATGATGATGATGATAAATAGGCCTAGCGACGCACGATTTTGATAGAGATAAATAGTAGGGTAAAATAAAGCGATCCCACATTTCCTGTAGACAGTTTACCATCTGAATCTTGTGTCGTGTGATCGACTATGCCAGGCACGACCCCTCTCGACCAGCCCGAACTATAGTCTTCCTCATAACCGCAGTCCGAGCTAGAAAAGTCGCACAGAGCTGGGAAAAAAACAAAAAAATTTTTTAAAAAATAAAATTAGCATCCAAAATCATGGACTTCGGTCATGCAATCACACATTTATAGAGCTTTAGAGAGATCAGAAAGGAAAAAAAAAGACAAAAGACAGAGGTATTTATAATTCAAAGGCATAAAGGTCTTTTAAAAATTATAAATAAATAGAAAAAAGACTTTCAATTAAGAAGCTAGCTTGGTTAAAAGAAAAAAAAAAACAACAAGCCAGTACAAGATTGAGATCTATGTCTCATGACTGACAACTGTATTTAAAGTAACGGATGAATAAAATATATTATCATTTTAACGCTGTTATCCCCCACCACGAAGAAAAGAAGAATTCCCAATAGCATAACAGGACAAGTAAAGGTATAAAAGTATAAATAGCCGACTCCGGCTTGGCTTACGTGTTGGGAAGCACTCTTGGCGGGACACGGTGATGGAGGCGAGAGAGACCGATTTCGCGTGCTGCCCAACAGTTGCTATGAACTCAAGCTGCAGTAAGACGGAGAGAGAAAAGTTGGTGTTAGAAATAACAGCGGTTCTGGAGGACATGTCGACCAATATAGACAAAAAAAAAAGAAAAAAGTAAAAAAAAAATGGAAGTTCTCGAAGACTAAATTATGGATGGGCTGAGTTTAAGACAGTCTAGCCTGTACTCACCGTAAAATTCGGTTAAGGAGAACATGTCGAACTCCCCCCCCCCCCGCCCGCCCCTCTCGCCCCCCCCCCCCCCCCCCATCTCCTAGGAGACTAAAATACGGATGAGTTAAGTTTAAAAGAGTTCAGCTAGTGCCCACCATAAAATGTGATTAAGGAGGACATGTCAACCCCACCTAAGAAAATAATGAAAGGTAGAAAAACAAAACTGTGAATCAGAGAATCAACAACGGATGAGGTGAGCTTGAGCGAGTGGACCCAGTACTCACCATAAACGGTTCGTTGAGAACAGGAATGCTGGCCTGACCGATCTTCCAGGTATAATCATAGCTATGAGCACTGAACAGATGTCTGTAGCTGCCTGCTCTAGCCAGCCTCACTTGCAGTTGAGTGCCAAATGTCATGTACATGAAATGGATACAGAGGCCAGTTTCTGCCGACAGATATATTGAAAGGGTTTTTGACACTTTCTCAGAAAGACCTGTTAATTATATTAATATAATAAAAAAAAAAAAACACAGTTCACAATAATAAAATCAGACTTGCTCCTGCTATTTTTACAATTTATTTCTCGACTTTTAACAAAAAAATATTTACCGATTTTCTATTAATATTTTAATGCAAATTTTGTGAAACCAAGTTTTCACTTTTTGGGACTTTTTCAGAAAGTATGGAAGATGAAAACAGCGACATCTAAAAAGCCTAGAAATTTGTTGTTGTTGTTGTTGTTGTTGTTGTTGTTGTTGTTGTTGTTGTTGTTTTTGTCTTTTTGTTGATTTTTTTTTTCGAAAAGACCTATTTAAAAGTTGGAACTGTAGTTAAAGAGAGAAATGATAACACCAACTAAGATGGGCATTTCACAGCTCCAGAGAGAGGCCGAAACCTGGCATTATTTCTTGAAGAAGTTTAACGTGTCCTAAATTTCCCGAGAAATCGTAGCATGAAACTTGTCTCGAAAAGAAACAAAAAGAAAACTAAGAAAGAGAGGCAAGAGATGAAAGAGTGTGTCCCCGACCCTAGACCTACTCGTAGTTCTATTCACTAAGAGGTAAAGCCTTACTTATGATGAGAGGGTCGTTAGAGAGTGTTTAATTTATGAGAAAAGTTACCTGTTCCATCTATCCAGTCTGATGTCAAGTAAGCCTTGTGACCTACTTCTGAGCCACCCCAGAGTCCAGCCGTGGCCGTCCTGATTGATCTACCGTTAGGACCCGACATGGATGTGGACCGCCAGGGAAAGTTACCCTCCAGATAACTGCGGTGATACTGACAAAATTTAGCGTCTGGCATGTCGCTTTGGAAGTCGCAAGCTAGAGGATCTGGGTGAAGGTTAGAAAGATACACAAAAGTACATTTATAAATTTGTATATATATATATATATATATATATATATATATATATATATATTTATAATAGCAGGAAAGAAAGAATTATGCAGCTGTTTTGTTTTTTTTATAAATTTCTAACAGTTTAATTCGCATTCCAAGAGACCATCAGAAGTTGGATTAACCTCTTCACGTGGTACAATCTTTTTCTTCATTTTCGTTCTAAATGTTTGGTTGAGAAAAAAGACTCAAATTTATTTACTATAAAAGGCAGTGAATCTTTCGTAAAACATATAAAGTGACAATCGAACAATTGCCAGCCGTTTTTCCATTTCATATTACGACTTATCTGTTTCCTAATATGAAATATATTATATTATATATATATATATAATATTTCCAAATGTTAAAGTCAAAAGCAAAAGTTGGAAGAAAAATTGTCATGTTATGTGCATCATACAGAAATATTTCCAAATGTTAAAGTCAAAAGCAAAAGTTGGAAGAAAAATTGTCATGTTATGTGCATCACGCAGTTAGTTACAAATGTTAGGGTCAGTCCAGCAGCTGGAGGAAAAAGTGTCATGTCCTTTGCATCACACAGAAATACTTCCAAATGTTAAAGTCAAAAGCAAAAGTTGGAAAAAAAAAAAGTGTCATATCATTTACATCACACAGAAATACTTCCAAATGTTAAAGTCAAAAGAAAAAGTTGGAAGAAAAAGTGTCATGTTATGTGCATCATACAGTTAGTTACAAATGTTAGGGTCAGTGCCAGCAGTTGAGGAAAAAAGTGTCATGTCATTTGCATCATACAGAAATACTTCCAAATTTTGAAGTCAAAAGCAAAAGTTGGAAGAAAAATTGTCATGTCATGTGCATCATACAGTTAGTTACAAATGTTAGTTAGGGTCAGTGCCAGCATTTGGAAGAAAAAATGTCATGTCATCTGCAACATACAGTTCGTTACAAATGTTAGGGTCAGTGCCAGCATTTGGAAGAAAAAGTGTCTTGTCATTTTTGGTTCTTACTAACTTGAGAGCAGTAGAATCATCTAGGCTCGGCCATGAGTATCGCAAGTTATCCTCATAACACTCAACAACGATCCAGAACCAGATCGCCCTAATTCGTTAAATTCTTAATGCCCTCTGATCAATCTTGTAATGTACTAAGTATAAACAAAGTTTAATTTAGGACCAATAATCACACGCTTCTAAAAAGAAATGGATCTTTCCTTCTTATTCCGAAAGTTTGCATATGTGTTGGGCGGTGAGAGCCATGGTTTTGCAATAACTTGTGGTTTCTTCAAAAATTTTGCATTCAGAAATGTAAACACACACGAATTTTGAAAGCAATTCGACAAGATATCATGACAAGCTGCTTACCTGCTGTAATAGTTATTATTCTTTGTCGATGCTGATGGTTCAATATTTCTCTAAAGTACTTTGGGAAATTAGCAATTTAATATTTTCTAAATTTATTTAAAGATTCTTACAAATACTAGTTAAAAGGCTATAAATTCACTGAAAATAGTGCCTTAAGGTGCACCGCGGAAATTGGTCGCTGCTCTTTTCTTTGCTTATGTAGAAGAAAGTGAATTATTAAAAGGATTGATAAAATAGACTTGGAGTTTACAAAATTAGCTGACTACTCCTTTTAGCCAACGCTTTGATTTACTTAAGTATGTTTGAACAGTATTTGTCAAATGTCAAACTCCTTTAAAGATTAGAATTGTGCAGATAAGAAGAAGTGGAAGGTGATAACAGAAGCTGATGAAATTCGAAAATTTTCTTAATTACGTTTGAACAGTATTTGTCAAATGTCAAACTCCTTTAATGATTAGAAATGTGCAGATAAGAAGAAGTGGAACTTTGATAACAGAAGCTGATGGAAATGTAAAGACTAAGCATTACCTATAGAGTCATTCATCCGCCTCATACTTCCCATTCGTCTGCAGTTCTCGAACTTGACGTCATCAATAGCGATTGCAGCTGAATCATCGAGTGGCACAAAGTCATGTTTGATAATAACCTGAGATGTCGATAAAGTTCTTTGAGTTGTAGAAATATCGTGTTTAGTAATAACCTGAGATGTCGATAAAGTTCTTTGAGTTGTAGAAATATCGTGTTTAGTAATAACCTGAGATGTCGACAAAGTTCTTTGAGTTGTAGAAATATCGTGTTTAGTAATAACCTCAGATGTCGACAAAGTTTTTGAGTTGTAGAAATATCGTGTTTAGTAATAACCTGAGATGTCGATAAAGTTCTATGAGTTGTAGAAATATCGTGTTTAGTAATAACCTCAGATGTCGATAAAGTTCTATGAGTTGTAGAAATATCGTGTTTAGTAATAACCTGAGATGTCGACAAAGTTTTTGAGTTGTAGAAATATCGTGTTTAGTAATAACCTGAGATGTCGACAAAGTTCTTTGAGTTGTAGAAATATCGTGTTTAGTAATAACCTGAGATGTTGACAAAGTTCTTTGAGTTGTAGAAATATCGTGTTTAGTAGTAACCTCAGATGTCGATAAAGTTCTTTGAGTTGTAGAAATATCGTGTTTGGTAATAACCTGAGATGTCGACAAAGTTCTTTGAGTTGTAGAAATATCGTGTTTAGTAATAACCTGAGATGTCGATAAAGTTCTTTGAGTTGTAGAAATATCGTGTTTAGTAATAACCTGAGATGTCGACAAAGTTCTTTGAGTTGTAGAAATATCGTGTTTGGTAATAACCTGAGATGTCGACAAAGTTCTTTGAGTTGTAGAAATATCGTGTTTAGTAATAACCTGAGATGTCGACAAAGTTCTTTGAGTTGTAGAAATATCGTGTTTAGTAATAACCTGAGATGTTGACAAAGTTCTTTGAGTTGTAGAAATATCGTGTTTAGTAATAACCTGAGATGTCGATAAAGTTCTTTGAGTTGTAGAAATATCGTGTTTAGTAATAACCTGAGATGTCGACAAAGTTCTTTGAGTTGTAGAAATATCGTGTTTAGTAATAATCTGAGATGTCGATAAAGTTCTTCGAATGGTAGAAATGTCGTGTTTGATAATAACCTGAGATGTCGATAGGATTTCTTGAATGGCAGAAAGTTCTTTGAGAATCTCCCTGAGTTTTTTAGGGAATCGTTTAGGGGAACGGGAAAAAAAGAAAAAAAAAGCAAAAGGGAGAGAAAGAGGCAAGATAGTAAGTAGCTGTTTAACTGAAGTACTGGGCCTTGAAACTCATGTCACCGTTCTAAATAGCTCAGAATGTTCTCTTAAAATTCTTTACAAACAACAAAGCCTTTCTTGATTTCTCTACAAAGTCATGTAGAATAAGCATATCATGGTTGTGCAATACAAAAAAAGGTAGAAAGTAAACAAGGGAGAGAGAAAGAGAGACAGACAGAAATAGAGAGAAAGGGAGGGAAGGAGGGAGAGAGAGATACAGACAGATAGACATACAGACAGACAGACAGACAGACAGACAGACAAACAGACAGGCAGGCAGACAGACAGAGCAAGCAAAAGACGTCATAATAATGCACCAAGGTAGGTGAATAAAGAAAAAGAGAAAGCTCGATGTGATTAGTCTGGCTCCTACTGACCCTGCGCCTGTTCTGACCAGTGGACATGCCCAGTGGTACTGTGATTCGGTTCCACTGACCAGGCAGCAGACGACCGTCTCTAGTCCTCGGGATCTTTTCGTATTCCTCCGTACCCGCTGCATTCACAGATTGGCTGACCACTTGCAGCGCACCTTCTGATGAGAAAGAAGCGGCTAGTTTTATTAGTTCATAGATAAAGAATCGGTAGAGAGAAAGATAAATAAGTAGAAAAATAAAGATAAAGAAATTTGTAGATCAATATGTATAAAGATGAGAAAATAGATAGATATAAGATAAACAGATAGGTACATAAAAGACAGGCTGATAGTCAGATAGATAGGTAGGTAGGTAGGTAGATAGATAGATAGATAGATAGATAGATAGATAGATAGATAGATAGATAGATAGATAGATAGATAGATAGATGCAACACTCAACCTAATTTAACGGGAAGAAAAAAGCACTTAGCAGAAAGTAGAGTGCGAGCAGGTGATGAAGAGATATTTTTAATGGACTTAAATGCCCTTAAAAAACATGAACACCAAACAGCTGTTAACGATTTTCTCTTCAAGAAATGTTATGAATGCTAATCATTTTACATGAAGAACAGAATAAAAATATCTAAACAAACTGTTATGAGTGAAGAAACATATTGCAAACAAAACGGAAAAGGAGAAAAAACTAGTATTGTATTGCCACTTGTAGTGTTCATAATTATTAAAACTTGGTTAATCTATCCTACGCAATATAGTAGCTTTAAAGGAAGACTATACTTTACGATTTTCGTAAGCATTCTTGTAGTACCATTTCGCGCAATAGAGCTGACCTATTTACATTATAGTTTCCTTGTGACAAGAATATCACTTTGCTTGCTGAAATCAGATCAATGTATGTGAAGCTTCAATGGACAAACTTTCTGTTTCTGAACCTGTAGTTATATCTGCTTTTTTTTTTTCATGTAAACCTCAAATCAATAACGCAATGTGGCACTAGGCTCAGCGTTGATTATTAATTTTGCCCTGTGAGCGCACTGTGTTGGCTTTGGACTCATGTGAATGGTATAAATCTAACAGAAAATGATGTTTTATAAATACACACATACATATTGAGGGATATAGAAAAGAGAGAGAGAGAGAGAGAGAGGAACAGAGAGAGATAAAGAGCGACAGATAAAGAGATGCATAAATAGAGAGGGAGGGCGAGACACAGAAGGGGGGGCGGGAAGGAGAGAGAGAGAGAGAGAGAGAGAGAGAGAGAGAGAGAGAGAGAGAGAGAGAGAGAGAGAGAGAGAGAGAGAGAGGGAGAGAGACTGAGAAAGACACAGTGTGACAGGGAACAAATAGCATCCACTTTAAACAAGCTTCCTACCCATATCTGGCCGATTCGTATAGAACGAAAACGACAGATGGCATGCGGGATCTGTCTTGTCCAGTGAGGGAGACAGTAGCAGCGCAGGGCTTCTGACTACACCAGCACTGTGTGTCTTCAGCAGCAAGTAATGACCTAAAGATGCAGTAAGCAGTGTCAGTTACTGTCCATCTTTTGGGCACTGCATCAATAGAGTCCGTAGTGCCATATAAATTTTTTGTAAGATTTGAAAGCTTTAATCGTAACAAAATTGAAACAAGAAAGATATTGTCTCTATCAAAATAATAACTTGTATTATAGTCATATTATAATGTAAGTCAATATACTCTATTGTATTTATTAAGTATTGTTAAAGTAATGCTAAAAGAACTCTAAGCCTGTATAATTCATAACAGGTATCGTTTAAAGTACTCTCTAAGCCGAGGAAAAGTACTCTCTAAGCCTAAATCCTCCATAGTAGGTATCGTTTCAAGTACTCACTAAGCCCAAACCCTCCATGGCAGGTATCGTTTCAAGTACTCACTAAGCCCAAATACTCCATGGCAGGTATCGTTAAAGTACTTTCTAAGCCCAAATTCCCCATGGCATGTATCGTTTAAAATACTCTCTAAGCCCAAATTCTCCATGGCAGGTATCGTTTAAAATACTCTCTAAGTCCAAATTCTCCATGGCATGTATCGTTTAAAGTTCTCTCTAAGCCCAAATTCTCCATGGCAGGTATCGTTTAAAGTACTCACTAAGCCCAAATACTCCATGGCAGGTATCGTTTAAAATACTCTCTAAGCCCAAATTCTCCATGGCAGGTATCGTTTAAAATACTCTCTAAGTCCAAATTCTCCATGGCAGGTATCGTTTAAAATACTCTCTAAGCCCAAATTCTCCATGGCATGTATCGTTTAAAATACTCTCTAAGCCCAAATTCTCCATGGCATGTATCGTTTAAAATACTCTCTAAGCCCAAATTCTCCATGGCATGTATCGTTTAAAATACTCTCTAAGTCCAAATTCTCCATGGCATGTATCGTTTAAAATACTCTCTAAGTCCAAATTCTCCATGGCATGTATCGTTTAAAATACTCTCTAAGCCCAAATTCTCCATGGCATGTATCGTTTAAAATACTCTCTAAGTCCAAATTCTCCATGGCATGTATCGTTTAAAATACTCTCTAAGCCCAAATTCTCCATGGCAGGTATCGTTTAAAATACTCTCTAAGCCCAAATTCTCCATGGCAGGTATCGTTTAAAATACTCTCTAAGTCCAAATTCTCCATGACAGGTATCGTTTAAAGTACTCACTAAGCCCAAATTCTCCATGGCATGTATCGTTTAAAATACTCTCTAAGTCCAAATTCTCCATGGCATGTATCGTTTAAAATACTCTCTAAGACCAAATTCTCCATGGCATGTATCGTTTAAAATACTCTCTAAGTCCAAATTCTCCATGGCATGTATCGTTTAAAATACTCTCTAAGTCCAAATTCTCCATGGCATGTATCGTTTAAAGTACTCACTAAGCCCAAATTCTCCATGGCAGGTATCGTTTAAAATACTCTCTAAGCCCAAATTCTCCATGGCATGTATCGTTTAAAATACTCTCTAAGTCCAAATTCTCCATGGCATGTATCGTTTAAAATACTCTCTAAGTCCAAATTCTCCATGGCATGTATCGTTTAAAATACTCTCTAAGCCCAAATTCCCCATGGCATGTATCGTTTAAAGTACTCACTAAGCCCAAATTCTCCATGGCATGTATCGTTTAAAATACTCTCTAAGTCCAAATTCTCCATGGCATGTATCGTTTAAAGTACTCACTAAGCCCAAATACTCCATGGCAGGTATCGTTTAAAGTACTCTCTAACCTACTCAGAGAATCCCCCTGGCGTTTCGATGTTTACCTTCTCCCTCTGTGTCTCTCGTGGCATCACTCGATGGCTCGCGACTCTGGGAGGAAGCTCGGCTCTGCCAGGACAGTGTGCCCAGGCTCTCGTCATGCCAGCCACACAAGCCTGTCTCGAAGTCGCAGGTACCTTGGAGAAGTAGTATTGGTACAGGATTGTCAACTGATTGACTGATTCGTTGATTGATTTACGGGTTTATTGTTTGAAGGATTAGTTGATTAAATTATTTATGGTTTGATCGTTTGAATGATTGATTGATTGAATGGAGGATTAATTGCTTGATTGATTTATGGATTTATTGGTTGAAGAATTAATTGACTGATTGATTGATTGGCTGATTTGTGTCTTTATTGGTTAAAGAATTGATTGATTGAATTATTTATGGATTGTTCGGTTGAATCTTTGATTGGAAGGAGGATTGAGTGATTGGTTGAATGATTTATGGATTAAATTATGGATAGGTCGGTTGACCGATATGTTGATGGAATGGTTTGTGGATTGGTTGATTGGTTGAGGGATCGATAAATTGATTTATTAATAGATTGATTGGTTGAAGTATTCATTGATTGATTATTGAGTGATTGTTGACTGTTTGATTGAGGTGTCTGGGGATGGGCTGTTGTTTTTTTTTTGTTGTTTTTTTTTTTGATTGAGTGATTGATTAGTTTATTGTTTGATGGATTGGTTCATGAATGTGTTTATTTACTAATAATTGTCCAACTCATTACTGGCAATCCCGGAATTTCACCAGCATGGTACAGGAAGCGACATTCAGTGCTTCGTCAAAATATTTTTACACATGGTTCTTACGCATAAAGCGGATCTGTTTTGGATAAAGTCAATTTGCATAAAACTCTTATTGGGACTAGGTGGTTTAATGCTCGAAAATAATGGACAAACTTGACTACTTCGGGTAAAGTGTAAAGGAGAGTGTTAACCTTATACTGTTCAGGGCGTGACGAGAATTAAAAAAATAAGAGGAGCACAAGAAATTACAAAAGAAATATGAGACAATTGGTGGCTGCAATTAAGAAATGGAAAAGAAGTCAATAGTGTGCAAGAAAAAGAAAGAATGACGAAAAAAGAAGAGAGACATAATAAAGTAAAAAATTAAAAAGTTGAGTTAAAATTTAAAAATGGCGTTTACCACAATTCTTTTCATCGGAACCATCGGGACATTGGTTCTCAAAGTCGCATCGTTTCACCAGCCAGTAGTTCAGGCAAGTACCGTCGTCACATCTGTAGTGCCTGGGATCATCACAGTCGAGCGGGCGCTTCCACTCAGAACCTTCCGGCAGAGTTTGATCTGCAATGGGGGAGGATCGAAACCGGATACAAACAGATTACAGGATGAAGCAGAGTTTGATCTGCAATGGAGGAGGATCGAAACCGGATACAAACAGATTACAGGATGAAGCAGAGTTTGATCTGCAATGGGGGAAAGATCGAAATCGGATACAAACAGACTACAGGATGGAGCAGAGTTTGATCTGTAATGGGGGAGGATCAAAACCGGATACAAACAGACTACAGGATGGAGCAGAGTTTGATCTGCAATGGGGAAGGATCGAAACCGGATACAAACAGACTACAGGATGGAGCAAAGTTTGATCTGCAATGGGGGAAAGATCGAAACCGGATTCAAACAGACTATAGGATTAAGTTGATAATCCCACTCTGAATATTAAACTTTCGTGAAATGCGTTAATGTGCGGTAAACTAGCGGTGTAACTATAGACGTAGGAGAGATTTTCTATCTATACATTTGTGACAGCTACAAACCCACTCCAAACGAGAGATGTACAAGTTCAAAAGACAAAAAAGTACCAAACAAAACCCAAAATTAAGAAATAGCAAAACAAAACTAAAACCGAAATCATAATATGGCAGGAAAGGTGAAATCAGCAAATGAGGTCTGCTCAAAAAAAAAGCGAAAAAAAAAAACAGCACCTTCATTTAAACTGAAAAAAAATAATGTTTGTTCAGCTTAGTTAGGAAAGAATTTTGCGCAAACATTTTTTGCAGTCGTTTTTAGCTCTCAGCTATTGGAATCAGAAACCAGTTTTTAGACGTCCTTGAGGATGAGCACAACTGTAGAGGGACCGGAGTATTCTACACGGGAATCGGAGGAGGGGAAGCAAAGGGAGTGGGGTGCAATTATTGTTCTTTTACAGTTTCGCATGGCGAGTAAAATTAAGCCTTAAAATAACATACTCCTGTCGCCCAATAGACTGGTCACTCCATTACTCGTTGGGTAGAACCATTGGATACAAATGGGGCAAGATAAATTTTTCGGATGGAGCAAGGCAAGGTTCATTTATTTGACAAATAAGGCAAGACGAATTTCTTTGAGGGAATAAGGGAAGATTATTTTTCTTTGACAAAAAAAATTAATTTCTTCGATAAATAAGGCCAGCTTGATTTCTTGGATAACTAAGGCCAGCTTGATTGCTATGATAAATAAGGCCAGGTTGATTGCTATGATAAATAAGGCCAGCTTGATTGCTGTGATAAATAAGGCCAGGTTGATTCCTATGATAAATAAGGCCATGTTGATTGCTATGATAAATATGGCCAGCTTGATTTCTTGGATAACTAAGGCCAAGCTGATTGCTGTGATGAATAAGGCCATGTTGATTGCTATGATAGATAAGGCCAGGTTGATTGCTATGATAAATAAGGTCAGCTTGATTGCTGTGATAAATAAGGCCAGGTTGATTCCTATGATGAATAAGGCCAGGTTGATTCCTATGATAAATAAGGCCATGTTGATTGCTATGATAAATATGGCCAGCTTGATTTCTTGGATAACTAAGGCCAGGCTGATTGCTATGATAAAAATTTAATAAGGCCATGGTGATTGCTATGATAGATAAGGCCAGCTCGATTGCTATGATAAATAAGGCCAGGTTGATTGCTATACAAGCAATCATGGAAAATATGCCAGTCAAGTCATCGTAGGAATCATTTTTGTCAAAGTAAGTTCTTTTAGTCGCCATTTAATGAACATGGGTATACTGTTATCCATTTACTAATAGAAGACTTCCAAGAGAAGAAAATGTTCAACTCTAGTAAACTCTGAATCGTTTCTGTCAAGAGCTCTTTAAATCTATCATTTTATTTAAAAGAATATTTTCAATATGGAAAAGAAAAAATTATGAGCTTCTTATTTGTTGACCGTAAAATGATAGAAAGCTATTGAAAATTTCTCCCGTTTGAACTTAATAGAATGGATGGTTAGCTGATTTTATAAAACACTAAGAAATGTTTACATAGTTTACTACCACGTTAGTACAAATATTGAGTTTTCGCGAGAGAATATACCTAGCATTTCCATGTGGGGGAATTAAAATCAGTTTAGTGAGCGTATTAAAAGTCCTTAAAGATATTGGGTTACTGCCGAATTAGTTGTTTTCCTTTATAAAATTCATAATCCAACTTGACATACATTGTGAGCACAGTTTTTCAGCAACTTTGCGTTATGCCATGGCAGTAGACACAACAGACTGCGCCCTCCTCATGCTCCTCCTCTCCTCTTTTTCGTTCTCTTTCTCCTTTTTTCTCCTCCTCCTAGTCCTTTTCGTTCTCCTCCTTCTCCTCCTCCTCATCCTTCTTCTTCTTCTTCTTCTTCTTCTTCTTCTTCTTCTTCTTCTTCTTCTTCTTCTTCTTCTTCTTCTTCTTCTTCTTCTTCTTCTTCTTCTTCTTCTTCTTCTTCTTCTTCTTCTTCTTCTTCTTCTTAGCTTTTCCAGCTTTCTTTGTCTCTTTACCGGTATTTTCAGTCGGTGTTGCCAAGCTTGGTAGTGTCGAAGTAATGATTTCAGAAGTGAGGGTTTATAAGAAAACTCATATTTAGCCTTATTCTCGGTTTCCACGATTTTATATCCTTATCTCTTTGTCTGGGTCTTTCTTCCCTTTCTGTTTACTTGAATGCCTGTCGATTTGCCATTATACATGTCTGTATGATTCATTCTTCTGATCTGCCCTCCTGCTGACACATTTTTATTCCTATGACCGAAACAATATTTTTTTTACATTGTACCTCGTTATTCATTTTAACATATTTGGCTTTTGCGATGGAACACTTCAAAAAACAAGCCCCGATACTTACTTGAGGTGATGTTGCAGCCCCATAGAGAAATGTCGTCAATAGCCAAGTAATTCCCTCCATTGAAGGTATCCTTAGTTCCGCTAATTATAATCTGAAGATATCAAGAGGGGAAACTTAGACAACGCTAAAACAAATTGTTATTCCGTTTTCTTTTTCACTAGGTAAACCTTTACAATCGTATTCATTAATACGTTTAACGTCCGCTAAGTTTCCTCAGGTATCTTAAATAGAGACAAAGAAATTTCTATCAACCATCGGAGAGAGAGAGAGAGAGAGAGAGAGAGAGAGAGAGAGAGAGAGAGAGAGAGAGAGAGAGAGAGGCAAGACATCAAAGAGTTTGTCTCTAACTAAACCTTTTTCTGTCTGCTAAGAGAAAGTACCTCACATTGATCTACGAAGATCTACGAAGATCTACCTTCTCCAGGTGGCCTGGTACCTTTTCTGAGTAGTATCAAAGAACGCCGAAGGTTATAACAATCAACCACTCTAGCTAAAGCCTGTAAGGACCCCAGCCTAACGGGTGCGTTCCATCTGTAAGGTTCTAGACACCTCACTATTTGTCTATACCGGCTTTTTAGTTTAAAATCCTTGAAGATTCTTCCGATCCATTTTCCACCTCAAGTCAGGGAAAGCATAGCATGGCTCTTACATGGTCTTCTAACTCCTTTTTGATTGGTGGAAATTTTCTATCCCCGCGACAGAATATCGTGTAGTTGGCAGTGTGTGTGCGTAAACTCTGCAGATATATTACCGCCCCTTCTAATGGAAAAATTTCGTAAATAAAATTGTGGAAATTCATCAAACTTTTTTTTTTCATTTTAGAAAATAGAGTTCTGTCGTCATATGATTTCCTCTATAGTAATATCAGCAGCAAAGTGTATCCAGTTAAGAATAGGTCCACCTATGTTGGTCATAAGACCGTCATTGTGTATAAATTATCTCTTCTTTAGATTAAGTCCACCTCTATTGGTCGCCAGATGCTCATTGTGTATAGTGTGTCTATTTTATGGTAGTCTACCTCTACTGGTGACCAGATGCTCATTGTGTAGAGTGTGTCTATTTTATGGTAGTCTTCCTCTATTGGTCACCAGATGCTCATTGTGTATAGTGTGTCTATTTTATGGTAGTCTTCCTCTATTGGTCACCAGATGCTCATTGTGTATAGTGTGTCTATTTTATGGTAGTCTTCCTCTATTGGTGACCAGATGCTCATTGTGTATAGTGTGTCTATTTTATGGTAGTCTACCTCTACTGGTGACCAGATGCTCGTTGTGTATAGTGTGTCTATTTTATGGTAGTCTTCCTCTATTGGTCACCAGATGCTCATTGTGTATAGTGTGTCTATTTTATGGTAGTCTTCCTCTATTGATCACCAGATGCTCATTGTGTATAGTGTGTCTATTTTATGGTAGTCTTCCTCTATTGGTCACCAGATGCTCATTGTGTATAGTGTGTCTATTTTATGGTAGTCTACCTCTACTGGTGACCAGATGCTCATTGTGTAGAGTGTGTCTATTTTATGGTAGTCTTCCTCTATTGATCACCAGATGCTCATTGTGTATAGTGTGTCTATTTTATGGTAGTCTTCCTCTATTGGTGACCAGATGCTCATTGTGTATAGTGTGTCTATTTTATGGTAGTCTACCTCTACTGGTGACCAGATGCTCATTGTGTAGAGTGTGTCTATTTTATGGTAGTCTACCTCTACTGGTCACCAGATGCTCATTGTGTATAGTGTGTCTATTTTATGGTAGTCTTCCTCTATTGATCACCAGATGCTCATTGTGTATAGTGTGTCTATTTTATGGTAGTCTTCCTCTATTGGTCACCAGATGCTCATTGTGTATAGTGTGTCTATTTTATGGTAGTCTTCCTCTATTGGTCACCAGATGCCATTGTGCAAAGTGTGTCTATTTAATCAAATAGTCACTGCGTGCGTATCAAATACTTGGTACTGGTAAGTATCTAAACGGCCATTGTGTCACTTCAGGGTTGATCCAGCTCTATTGGTCACTAAATGAATAATGTCTATATTATCTCTAACTTATGTTTCATGTGTTTTATACGTCCAAGGCGTAGGCCGATAAGTTCCGTTTTCGTTTCTACAAGGTCTAGAGCCCCATACTTTCTCACCTGGAAAGGCTCTTCAGTGTTTTCTAGGTCAATGTCCGCCCTTGACCAAGCGTGGCCGTGGCTAGTGTAACGGTGAAAGATGACTCGCTCTTCTCCCAGCCGAGTGGTCTTCGTGGAAACTTTCAGGTGTGTCAACTGGTTTGTGGCGTGGAGATAATACTGCAAGCGGAGCTGGAGGACAGAGCGACACACACAGATGAAACACCCCAGTTAACATTGGAGTGGCGCCAAACACGATATGGCGCGATGTTGACTATTTGGAGAGTTCCTTCCAAAAGCTTATGAGACGCAGAAGCTTCTATCAAAGAGTGGTTGAAAATTGTATGAGAGTGAGAAAAGGATAAAAACAACGTTGAGTTCGAACGATATTTTCTGTATTATGTCTAGGAAACGGGAAATGAGTAGATAAATAGAGAATGGTTATGGGTAAAATTGGAACGGCAATATATTTCACACAATAGTAAATTACACAAAACTTATTACTTTGCTCATACCATGATTTAGGTTTTAGTATTGATTCGACGGTGAAAATGGCTTTACAATCTTCAGCTTCCTTTCTTACCCATCACTTTTCTATAAAGATGTTTCATGACTTGTCAGTTATTTGTTATCCTCTTCTCATAGAGATTTCTGATTTTGGATTCTGCACACAATTTGTAATTTCATGGTTACTGATTACATAGTGAAAAATATAGTCCATTCATGAGGTCAGTTAGCCTGCCTATCAAACACACCATCTCGTGTTGTGTAGATGTTGACATGTCCTTACCGCAATCACATAACGGGCTGCTGCTGATGTACAGTTGACTTGAAAAGGCTTTAAAATAATATTGCTAGAATTTAACCGGATAAAGGAACTTCCGAGAAAATCCCAATATGAAATGAGACTTTGAAAAGTTTGTTTAGAAAGGAGGCTTATTCTGGACCTTTTTGGAAGATTTACATTCCACACTTTTTCAGTAAATCGTAAACGTGATTGTAATGCACAATTTACCCGCATGTGCAAAATTACATAATACGTTAAAACCTAAATCAGCAGAGGCACACGAAAGAATTCATCTCATCTTTGTGACGCGCCTGGAAACTAAGAATTCAATTAAATAATTATATTTACAAAGGATTAAAAATGTACAAAAACTATGCAAAAGGTACACGCTATATTTCCTTGATGTAAATGCCCAATACCGTTTGACTTCCTACCCGCAATGAACTTATTTCTATAAGTAAAATTAGCTTGCTTGGGAAGAAAAAGCTAGTTGTTTTGGGTTTTTTTTGGTTTGTTTGTTTTTTAATCTTAATCTGGTTGATCATCTTTGTTCAGAGGACAAGAAATCCCGTACCGCGTACACCTCTTGGCCATTTGATTAGAATTCAGAGAGATATTTAAATAGCTTGGGAAAGTATATTATTAGCTAATTTCTCACTATAAAAATACTTAAGCTGAACAAATAATATTTCTCTAGAGGATGAGCATTCTTTGTAGAGTCCTTGTAATCACTAGATTAGCTATCAAGAGGCAAGAAAATCTTATTACCTTAATCATTTTAAAAATGCCCTATTTTATTTTTACCCAGCAAATACTATGAATGAATCTTGGAGATTCGCCGCTTTGTCCCCTTCTGGGAAACTTTCTCGCCGTCTCCCACCACTCTGATTATACGTAGGTGTATATTGTAACAATTGTTAAGGAAGTAGTTCTCAGAGTGATCTGGCCATTGTTCAATGCCCAAAACATACGCCGGATGTTGTACTTGGAGTTTTATGTAAGTCAGTATACTCAATCACTACTCAAGCCAAAATTCCGTACGTAAACAGTTTAGGCATACCCACTTGATGATAATATGAGGTACGCCAATGTGTCCATGTTATTTATATGACAGATATCTGATCGGAAATATATCAGAGATACCTTAATGTGTTGGTGTTGACATCGCAAATATATCTGAGATATCTTAATGTGTTAGCGCAACTTTCATCGCAAATATGTGAGGGAGCCAGGGATTTTCAGTCTTAAGTCCATTTTTGAGCATACTAAGATATACACGTTTTCTGAAAAAGCAAATATTTCTAACGAGAATGGCGTTTACAGCTTCTTAACATTGTTAGTAGAAGCTGAGATATTGTCTTTCAAAGATTGCTACCTACGGATACCCACTTTTGAGAAAATGACCTTTAAAGTTTTGGTTCCATTTTTGTCGTTTTTTTTTTACATTTCCACTCACAAAGCGACTTCTGTATGCCAATTAACAGATGAAATCAAGTGGAATATTATTGTATAATAATGTAATAAGTGAATGATCGATATTTATGCCTATTTTTTATATTTTTAGTGGTTTATGGCCTCTTAAAAATCGTCATTATCCGCAGAGTAAGCACTGTCTTAGTGTTTGTTTTCACTGCAATCACTTACACTTTCAAGATCGCTAGTATCAGTATCATCAAAATTAGAGTCAGAAGCACTAAGATCTGTCCCAAAATAATCATGAAGATGATCTGTGTGGTTCTGGTCTAGTGCATTGTCATCATTGACGCATCAAATCTTATCTATTTAATGGAGCAGCAATCCTGCGACGCTCATCATGAACAGTTTCTATAGATCTAGATCTAGATGCGTCGGACGCCATTACTCTCCGCTTCACAACTGATCATAAGGCCGTACAGTCTAGCCAATTTTAAAGCAAACACAAATCATACGCCTAAGGCAAATATAAATATATATTTATAATTCACAATGTTTATCAATGTTTTCTGTGTGAGATGACAAGTTTTAAAGAGTAGAACGTTTTAATTTCGATCCAAATTGAGAACTGATTAAACAGTGAAAACGGAGAATGCGCACTAGATTCTATGTTTTAGTCTATTCATACCTTCAGAGGTTGCCTCACAGATATGCAAAATAAACGCCTTAAACGGTTGTTTTCAAATGTTTTATTCCCAGAGCGTGAAGAAAATATGTTATAGATTGTATTTATGACCATAGCTCCACATCGACACAGAATCGATTTTTTTTCCTTCATAACGCTGTTACTCGAAATCGGAAGTTGCGACTTGCGACTGAAAGTCCTCAGCTGCCTTACATATATCTGAGATACCATAATGTCTTAGCGCTACTTACATGGCAGATATATCTGAGATACCATAATGTCTTAGTGCAACTTACATGACATATATATCTGAGATACCATAATGTCTTAGCGCTACTTACATGACAGATATATCTGAGATACCATAATGTCTTAGCGCTACTTACATGACAGATATATCTGAGATACCATAATGTCTTAGTGCAACTTACATGACAGATTTATCTGAGATACCATAATGTCTTAGTGCTGCTTACACGTCAGAGATATCGGATATACCATCAATACATCAATGCTACAATCATACACGGCAGATATATCTGAGATGCCATAATATGTTTTTGTTTCTTACACGGCAGATATATCTGAGATACTCTAATATATCAGTGCTACTTACATGACAGATGTATCTGAGGTACGCTAATATATCAGTGTCACTTACATGACGCATATATCTGAGGTACGCTAATATATCAGTGCTACTTACATGACAGGTATATCTGAGGTACGCTAATATATCAGTGCTACTTACATGACGGATATATCTGAGGTACGCTAATATATCAGTGCTACTTACATGACGGATATATCTGAGGTACGCTCATAGGTCAGTGCTACTTACATGACAGATATATCTGAGGTACGCTAATATATCAGTGCTACTTACATGACGGATATATCTGAGATGTCATAATATGTCTTTGTTTCTTACACGGCAGATATATCTGAGGTACGCTAATATATCAGTGCTATATACATGACGGATATATCTGAGGTACGCTAATATATCAGTGTCACTTACATGACGCATATATCTGAGGTACGCTAATATACAGTGCTACTTACATGACGGATATATCTGAGGTACGCTTATAGGTCAGTGCTACTTACATGACAGATATATCTGAGGTACGCTAATATACCAGTGCTACTTACATGACAGATGTATCTGAGGTACGCTAATATATCAGTGTCACTTACATGACGCATATATCTGAGGTACGCTAATATATCATTGCTATTTACATGACAGATGTATCTGAGGTACGCTAATATATCAGTGCTACTTACATGACAGATATATCTGAGGTACGCTAATATATCAGTGCTACTTACATGACGGATATATCTGAGGTACGCTCATAGGTCAGTGCTACTTACATGACAGATATATCTGAGGTACGCTAATATATCAGTGCTACTTACATGACGGATATATCTGAGATGTCATAATATGTCTTTGTTTCTTACAAGGCAGATATATCTGAGGTACGCTAATATATCAGTGCTATATACATGACGGATATATCTGAGGTACGCTAATATATCAGTGTCACTTACTTGACGCATATATCTGAGGTACGCTAATATATCAGTGCTACTTACATGACGGATATATCTGAGGTACGCTTATAGGTCAGTGCTACTTACATGACAGATATATCTGAGGTACGCTAATATATCAGTGCTACTTACAGGTCGGATATATCTGAAGTACGCTAATATATCAGTGCTACTTACATGACAGATATATCTGAGGTACGCTAATATATCAGTGCTACTTACACGGCAGCTGTCGAGGTCGTTGGTAGGAACGACCACTGGGCTGATCAGTTTGGAATAAGTGTTAGCGCGGGAGTGTACGAAGGATGCAAAATGACCTGTTGATGGAATGCGAAAAAAATGGATTATCCAATTCGTATTAATAATTATCATTTAAACTCTTGGATGTCGCTGACAACATTTTGTAGTTCCAAGAGGAATTTATATAAAAAATTTATTTAATGCATAGCTATCTTCAGAGAGACAGTGTTGTCGTTACGTTGAATGCTTGATGACAACAAAGAACATTTTGAAAATAAAATGTTATGAAATATACTAGAGGAGACATAGATTAACTATTATGCCCAGGCACTTTTGAAAATCGTAACTTCTTCAATATACATGGCATGTCTTTTTAAACCCCATATACAATTTTAATCTAATTTTGTCCATAAAAATTCTAAACAAGGTAAAAATTGACATTTAAAAAAAATCTTAACCCGCTTTTTAAAAAGACAATCAAACTATGACACTATTTGCAGCAAGTTTTCTTATGGTTTTAGCACGTGTAAGTCTAGCAACCAAGGAGGTTTGCATAAGGAATGTATTGGTCCATTAGTGGACTTTTAACTTTGTAGATCTTCTTTCCAGTTTACTCCCATGTGCCCCATTCCATTAGTTGCATTCTGCCCAATTATACGACAACCATTTTCACATCAATCTATCCTGCCACAAACGAGTCGAATCTGCCTAATTTTGATAGACATTTATCCACACCGCATTCAACTCCATTCTGTCGAATAGGATAAAGTCCTGTTCCAATACGTGCCATTTTTTTTTAATTCTTTTCCGTTTCATGTCCTTTCCGTCCCACTCAATTGCACTCCTATCTTCCCATTTTACCCTGGTCTCCTTCCTCTGCCCCCCCCCCCCCCCACCCCCCCTCCCCCTCTCTCTCTCTCTCTCTCTCTCTCTCTCTCTCTCTCTCTCTCTCTCTCTCTCTCTCTCTCTCTCTCTCTCTCTCTCTCTCTGTCTCTCTCTCTGTCTCTCTCTCTCTCTCTCTCTCTCTCTCTCTCTCTCTCTCTCTCTCTCTCTCTCTCTCTCTCTCTCTCTCTCTCTCTCTCTCTCTCTCTCTCTGTCTCTCTCTCTCTCTCTCTCTCTCTCTCTCTCTCTCTCTCTCTCTCTCTCTCTCTGTCTCTCTCTCTCTCTCTCTCTCTCTCTCTCTCTCTCTCTCTCTCTCTCTCTCTCTCTCTCTCTCTCTCTCTTTCTCTCGCTCACTGTCTCTCTCTCCCTCTCTCTCATTCAGCTCCATTCCATTCTGCTACATTTTACTCCACATTTCTCCCGTCTGTCCCACTCTCTCTCATATAGTTCCATTCCATTCTCCAACATTTTACCACATTCCATTCTGCGACATTTTACTCCATTACATTCTCCAACATTTTACCACATTCCATTCTGCGACATTTTACTCCACATTTCTCCCGTCTCTCCCACTCTCTCTCATTTAATTCCATTACATTCTCCAACATTTTACCACATTCCATTCTGCGACATTTTACTCCATTACATTCTCCAACATTTTACCACATTCCATTCTGCGACATTTTACTCCACATTTCTCCCGTCTGTCCGATTCTGCCCCAATTTACTCCCGTCCACTCTACTGTCACCTGCTCTTATTCCACTCGACCCGATATCACTGACCATTAAGGTTGCCCAGCGTGTGGTCTCGTGTGGGCTGCACAGGTTTGTCTCTACCATCCTTTGCTTGGACAATGGTCCAGGGCTCCAATGTCATGTCAGTGTCAACTGTCCAGTCACCAAATCCATCTTCAAAGCTGGTTCTCAAAATTATTCCCTGTAAATCTGCACGATGATCAAATCAGATTGAGGCTAAAGACACGTTTGAGTTAAAGTAGCTGGGATTGCAATAGCAGCAGCAGCAGCAGTAGTAGTAGTAGTAGTAGTAGTAGTAGTAGTAGTAGTAGTAGTAGTAGTAGTAGTAGTAGTAGTAGTAGTAGTAGTAGTAGTGGTAGTAGTGGTAGTAGTAGTGGTAGTAGTGGTAGTAGTAGTGGTAGTAGTGGTAGTAGTAGTAGTAGTAGTAGTAGTAGTAGTAGTAGTAGTAGTAGTAGTAGTAGTAGTAGTAGTAGTAGTAGTAGTAGTAGTAGTAGTAGTAGTAGTAGTAGTAGTAGTAGTAGTAGTAGTAGTAGTAAGTAGTAGTAGTAGAAGTAGTAGTAGTAGAAGTAGTAGTAGTAGTAGTAGTAGTAGTAGTAGTAGTAGTAGTAGTAGTAGTAGTAGTAGTAGTAGTAGTAGTAGTAGTAGTAGTAGTAGTAGTAGTAGAGTTGTTGTAGTAGTAGAAGCAGCAGCAGCAGCAGCAGCAATAGAAGCCTCAGTAGTGGTGGTAATGGCAGTTTCATCGTACTTGTTGTTGGTGGGAATAAAAGCCAAATGTCTATAATTATTGAAAAGAAATTAAGAAACAACAACAATGAATGCATCAGTGAGGGTATATTTGCGATAGTAGTACTAATACTATTATCAGTAAGGAAAAAAAAAAAGAAACTCGTAGCTTGATTCTGATTGGATTCCCCCCTCCCCCCTCCACCTTTACACCCCCCCCCCCCCAACCAAAGCTACCGCAGTCTTCCTCGTCACTCCGGTCCCCGCAGTCATCCGTGAAGTCACAGACGCGACTCAAGTCCACGCAGGATCCTCGCGCACACCGGAACTCCGAGGCTGCGCAGGAAGCGACCACAGCTGCAAAAACATGGCCGCGGCGTGGTTTGTGGGAAGGAGAGTAGAAATACAAGAACCTATAGTAAGGGCATGAATTCTTTTTTAGAGATAAAAATTACCATTGGTTATGAACGCAAATTTCCTTTATCTAAAATCCATACTTATCGACAGACAATGCAAGCTATAATTATTTACTTCTAAAGTGTCTGCCAGCCCTGATTAGATACAAGACATATTTAATGTCGAAGACGTCTTTTATAACTCACGTGGGAATTCGCAGTTTAGGAGAGCGACGTCATCTATTGCTACGTCGCCCTCGTCCTCCAGTCCAAACCTCTTGTGACCGAGGAAGGCAATCTAAGACACAAGATTCACGTTTATGCTTTTAAAACATTTCACGGACGAGAAATGAGCGTAAGAGCATTATGGTATTAAAATTGTTAGCAGTATCTATGGGACTAAAATTACAGTAATATCAGAATAAAATACTTAGCAAAAGAAAGTATTAGATACTATAAAAAAATTTTGTTTTAATTCAAATCACAGCAGGAATAAAAAAGACTTTGCTCGTTGTTACTAAAAATTTGCAATAGTCATGTATGTATATATATATATATAATGGGTGCTTACCTTGAAGCAAATTCGATACTTTTCTTGTGCTTGACATGAATCAAAAGTGGGTATCACATATGTATATCGTGCGCTTACTTTGATTCACTTGTCGATTCTGCCCATGTCTTTAGGAATGTTATATTGAACCGAAAGTGGATGCCACTCATGCCTTACCATGGATGAAATAATTGCTTCCACCCATGTCTATCGATATGTTATTATGTATCACAAGTTGATACCATCTATATCCATCACCGATGTCCAATGTTTACATGCAGTGAACTAAGAGTCGATGCTAATCATTTCGAATTTTATTAGAATCGTACCGTAAACCAAATCTCGATGTTACCCATGTTCACCGAGCGATTACCTTAAATCTAGAATCGATGCCGCCTATATCGATTGTGGTTGTTTTCCACGTCAGATCCGGCGTAGTACCATACGAGCGTCTGCCCGGTTTCCGGAAGTTGCCCGCCTGGAAGATAACCGTCTCCTCGTCTGACTGACGCAGCACAACCGTCAAGGATGGCTGGTCGCTGCCTGAGAGGTCAGAGGTGAAGAGCGAGGTCAAGGTATTTGATACGACCAGTAGCTTACAAGATGCACTCAAAATAAATATGTCGAACGCGACTGTTTTTTTTTTTTTTTTCTGTGATATATACGGTCGTTTAGTTAAAGCTGCATGATTTAATGAGAAAAAAATTATAGTTCTCTCCTAATAATTTCCTTAATATCCTTCATTAGAATGTGTTTAGGGTATCGAAAGAGTAGCAGGATGTCTGAAACCTATCGAAAGATTGGGTGCATAAAAACATACAATAAATATAGAATAAGTGGGATGATTCATGTCTTGTTTCTACGATTTTTGTTTTCTGAACAGTTGCCAACAACAAAGTGCAACCGATATTAGAAAGTAACAAAGAGCAGATTTTTAAAAGAAACCCAGAAATTACGGTCGAATCATGCGAAAGGTCGTTTCATTATCTAACTTTTCTTGCCCAGTTCTTCTCTTGATGTGAGTTTTCATTTCTCTTTTTATCTCCAAATGAATAATTAAATTTATTTAACTGATTGTAAAAGCCATTTTTTTAAATAAGTTTTTGACTACTGCGCCCTGATATTTCGATATTCATTTCACTATATGATCCTCACATACGAAAAAATTTGAGAAGTTTTTATGATCCTTACATGCGAAAAATTTTGAGAAATGTATATGATCTTTACATCCGAAAAGATTTGAGAAGTAATAAAAGCGAGTCCTGTAGGTGAAATCATTTCAACATGGAATTAGTCTGGACCTGAAAATCTCAAATTGATATCGAGGCCGTGTTGTCAGTCCGCTGAGGCTGAGCCTGCAGTTGTCCTGACCTGATTATTTCTGAGGAAAGGCTTACGAGCCCTGAGCCAGACTTCGACGTTATGTTTTTAGACTAACTGACATCATTTGCATAAACTCTTCCCACCCAGCGGTACGTACCATAAAAGATTTTTGCAAAAATGCTAGCCCTCTCACCGAGAACGTAGCTGGTATGTAAGGGCTACATAATGACTGCCAGCGATGCTCTAATGCTACCGGTACTGAGTACTAGCCTGGAACAGGTGCAAGCGCGCTGTGGAGAGTGTGTTTCCACTGCATGCTCACACAGTTATATTACAGAACAATCACATGATCCGAGACAGTTTTACCACCAGCAGCAGATTCCACTGGTTTTAAAAGCTGACCAGACTGACCAGGCCCAACGCTCGCTTGCTGCTTCCGATGTAAACAACGTAGGTCAATTTGCACACGTCACTAGGGAAACCACGTGTTTGTTACGTTATAACTCATGCTTACGGTACGTAACTCAATCTACGAAACATGGCTATTTCCAAATCAGCGAAAACCAACAACAACAGAAAGTCCTTGGAGAAATCGCCTGCTGTGGGGAGTTTGTGATAAAATGGCGGTATCTATGTTTGTTTCAAACAGGCAACATGTGAAGAGGTAAGTTGGCATCCTCAGAAATGCTTTTCTGGCAAAAATATGTCAATTTTTTTTTTTTTTCATTATCAATATTATTCGATATTTAATCAGTATCTGCCTATCGATAAAAAAGTTTACTATGAGCTCGAAATTTCATATGCAGTTAGTTTTAATATTATAATTATAGTGTGGGGTTAGAAAATTTTCATGATTCAATAGTTTACTTTTATTTGCGGGATTCTTTTACTCTTTTGGTAGATTTCATTAAACTGAAAAAAAGAAAAGCAGTTTCCTTAAGTAACGTGTGTGTACTTAAAGGAAATAGAATAAGTACAAGATTGGTGTGAAGATTAACATTTTTATTTATAGATGCTATATATATATATATATATATATATATATAATATATATATATATATAATATATATATATATAATATATATATATGTATATATATATGTATATATATATATATATATATATATATATATATATTATATATATAGTATCTATAAATATATAAAGTCTACTTAACTTAATCGAACAAACCTTCTTTATGATAAGTATTTATCATAAAGTAAGAAAAAAAACTAAACAAATAAAATGTTTTTTTTTATTTGTTGTGTTTACGAAAAGAGCACAAACAAAAGAAATCGTTTCAACGCAAGAAAACTCCAACGTACCAGAGTCCGAAATAAAGTAGGAGAATTGGATTTGGCACGCTGCTGGCGAAGGGCCAATGTCCACCCCTGTCTCTAGCTCGGCCAGAACCTGCGGTCCATAGGGAGGGGTGTTTTTGGTCAGGAACATAAACTGCCCTACAAAATAGGATGAGAAACACGGAGAAATTATGTCCGATTTTGGTAAGTCCTGGATTACATAAATAATGCCCAAGGAGTAATTATGACACTTGCAAGATCCACGTCTATATACATACATACATACATACATACATACATACATACATACATACATACATACATACATACATACATACATACATACATACATACATACATACATACATACATACATACATACATACATACATACATACATACATACATACATACATACATACATACATACATATAAATAAGTTTCGCAAACAAAATATTCCGTCTCGCCCAAGACCATAATTATGTGTGTTTTCTCTTCCCATTCAGATTTTAAAGGCTCAAGATAAAACGGGAAACTATGGACCGGACGTGAAAGTAAAATGCCACACTAGTTATATCCGTTTCTAACTTACATGGAGTGAATTACACTTTTTTTACTTTAACACCTCATCATTTTTCTCACAGCGTGTTTGTGTGTACTTCCTTTAATTATCGTTGCATTAGGCCTTGAAAAATGATTTCTGATTTCCTTGAGAATGAATTTAAGAGTAGATCTATAAGATCTATAAAAGGTAACGGATTTGTATACATATAGGTGTAGACGGTAATTTTATCCAGTTGTCATATTTTTCTGCCATGTTGTTATGATCTGGACAGTCGATGACGGAGACACACACTATAGGCACGCTTGCTGCTCGGGCCAATGCATTCTTTTAACATATTTTTACAAACGTTACTGGTATAAAGATGCGTTGCTAAGCCGTAAAAAAATCATAAACAAATAAGGGAAGAAGGTTAAAGATGAAAGATGATCTGGTAGAGAAATGCAAGACATGGCAACTGAGAAGGAATAACAATATCTAGAATGAATGAAAAACAGGGTATTAAGCCATAGAAGCTATTTTACTTTCAGACCTTTTACTCTAATAGATCTAATGGTAAAAAAAATTCTTCAGCTAGAGTTCGGCTCACCAAGGCGATCTGAAATTCCCTCCAGTTGAGAAGTGGGAGCTCCATAAGATCGGGACCAGGTGATTTGTCCCTGGCTCTGCTCCACATAGTTACACCAACCAAAGTCAGGCCCGAAATCACAAGTTCCTTCAGACGCCACAACAGAGAAAACTTTCAATAGTTGTGTCAAAGTTATAGCGATATTCATAAACATATACATTTTTAAAACGTTCAAATTGGTGTGCAGTTATAAATAACCTTCAAGGCTACTTCAACATGATTTAACAGCTTGAGCTGCAAAGGTATTCAAGTCACCTCTAGAAGTCTTTTTTTTTTCCTTTTCCTTAAAAGAGGTAAATTATGATTGGTGCATTTGTATTTTTAAGAGCATGATTTTGATGAAGACTCTTCATTTACTTTGTCACATATGAATAGAGTTTCTTAATAAGATGTTCTTAATGGTGACACGTTTCTCCTAGATCATCATTACCATTTAATCTATCGCAACTAGTTATCCATATCTATTGAAACAATTTCACTAACGAACTCTAAATACTTGAGATAATTCGTACATTACCTTTCCCAATTTGTTTATATTTGTTGTAGACTAAAAGCAATCAGAGGAGCAACCTTACCACAAAACTGTTCTCAATGCTTGAGATAATTCGTACATTACTTTTCCTAATTCTTTTATATTTGTTGTTGACTAAAAGCAATCAGAAGAGCAACCTTACCACAAAACTGCTCGTCCTCGCCATCATCACAATCATCGATAAAGTTACAGAACTGAGAGAGTTTGATTTTCTTGCCGGTGGGACTGTTGGGGCAGGGAACCAGCGAATTTCCCTGCTCGTCTCGTACTGCACAGAGACGAGAAACAAACACCACTTAGTCTTTATGATTTGAAAAGGAATAAAAGTTTAAAAATATACCAATTCTTTTAAGTCGTTCTATGGGTTTGTCAGAGGGGAGTCAACGGCTTCAGATATGTACAATTCGTTCTTAAATAGTCTATAAGTTTCAAGTAGTAGAGACGATCAAAGATAAGTAATTCTTTATCTAATTGGTACCAATAAGAAAATTAAATATCCAAAGTTATGAATTAGATAATCTTAAACTAAAAAAAATATTTTCAAGTTTTAAATAAACAATCAACAGCTGTCTTAAAAGCAATCGTTGAACTATGCAGAAAATGACGAAAACCTAATTATGTACAAATAAAGATGTTTTCAGACTGATTTTGTCTCGATTTTTTTTATGACCAAACTAGTTACGATATCCCTTCAATATAAACCAAAATTGATTTTAACTTATGCCAATAATTGCCTGGTTTTGTTGCAGACTGCGTGTTAGTCATTGAATTAGAACTGAATTTGGAAGATTTTTAATTCACTTTATTTTCTCAGCAAAAGACAAACGAGCAAATACAAAATAATATCACTGAATTTCTTCAAGTGTCCCCCACCGTTGGAGCATCTTTCAAAATGGACTTTGATCTCGTCTACAGCTATGTCGGCTCCAGGGGTGTCACCGACCGTCCCGATCAGATCTAACCGGAAGTCCTGAGGTAAGGGAATGGGATTAGTGAATAATTTAAGAGCAATAAAAACGAGAGAACAGTCGCAAAATGTCCGGCAAACAGAGAACTTGATCCGAATCGTACTAATTTACGATAATTTGTTTTCCTAGATAGTTTATACAGAACCATATTATGTTGCTGTTAAATTGCAAGTTATGGATAATACAGTTGGTAACCGGAAGTCCTGAGGTAAGGGAAGGGCATAGTGAATAATTTAAGAGCAATAAAATCGAGAAAACAGTCGCGAAATGTCTGCTTAATAAAGCAAACAGAGAACTTGATCCGAATCGTACTAATTTACGATAATTTGTTTTCCTAGATAGTTTATACAGAACCATAACTATAATATTGCTGATAAAGTACAAGTTTTGGATATTACAGTCGGTAACTTTCAAAGTATAGGTTTAGGATTCTGTCCTGGTCAGAACTGAGAAAGTACGATATATTTTATACTTTTATGTTGAATACAATAAAAAGTAGCCATTTGTTCTTGAAATGTGAATTTTTAATACACACCATATGAACTACGTAACCCTTTAATTAAGCACAAAAAAAAATTTAAAAAAAAACCTAAACTCCGCCGTTATTCAAATGATGTCGCCAGGATAGAGACTTCTCCCATCTAATGTTTTAAATAAGTGGAGAATCCATAGGATCAAATGCTGTTAAGACCGTAGGGATTCGGTGGACTCAACTTTTTGATTCCTTTCGATTTTTGTCAAGTTCAGTTCGTGTTTAGATAAGATAACTCGATATCACTCCGCCTAGCTAGTTCTCGGCCGCAGGTTTGGAGCGGATGCGTCCACCGGGCCTCACCTTTAACCCGCTTCGACCAACTGACGCAGCATTCAGGTCAATCTTTGCCATCTTCCACTCTGGGAATCTGCCCTGACTTCCGGTCTTCGTCCATATTGTTTCCGGCTCTGATCTGTCACCCAAACTCTGATTTGAAAAAAAAAAGGGGGGAAACAACGAAGCCGCTTAAAATTTTAAGAAAATTGATACAATAATATCAAACCGCCCTGTTGGTGACCAGCATTCTTTTTAGTGAGTATTATAAATTTTAAACGTAGTTATAAAAGAATTATGATATCTAAGTGCCCTTCACCACTATATTTTGTACAAAAGTTAACTTTAGAAATCAGGTAAAACCAAACAAAATTTTAAAAAAAAATCGGGTATTCCTAGCTGGGATCTACTAACATCTTGAAACATTTGGAAATAAATTTGAATTAAGTGTGAGTATTTCCAAAATCACTTTCTGAAGTAAAGAGACATTGATAGTTCTAGAACTAGATTTTGACATGAGCGTGGAGATACTAGAAGCTAGTTTACATCTTGAATCTGCACTTGTTAACTTTGAAAACAATCACACGCAACAATCTATTTTCACCTAACGAGCCCCAACCTATAAGTCCTATGTTAAAATCAAACGTATATTCTAGAAATTCAGGTTGAATTCACGCTAGCTTAAAATAATCAGAATGGGAAAAAAATAGTCCACAAAACAATGGAACATTTCATATTTTCTAACACATTTGGTCATAAAAGGTGCGGTTTTAAAAAAAAAGTTAAATATTTATCTTTACTTAATCACTGGGATTATGTTTAGTTCTCCTAAAAACTGGCGTGAATAAAAAGTAAATAAAAAGCGAGTGATATCGGCGTCAGTAATTAAACTTAACATCTGCAAATACTTTTATTATGAAAAGCACTGAAGTGTTATTGCTGGTGATCTATTTACTCGAAAGAAATATAATTGACGCCAATATTCTCCTCCAGTTTTAATATTGATCACCTTTCAGGAGCTGCATTTTATTTATATTTTTCCTCATTTTTTGCACTTATTTTTGACCGCGAGAATTTGTCCTTGATAAATTAAGTAAAATGCGCTATTTACTTATTGAAAAGTTGAGACAAAATGTCTTCAAATTTTGAATCAGTATTTCGAAATATAATTCTTAATGAATAAAAAATTTTTGAAATTTACAAAATTATTGGTTTTACTTTTTCCCCCTTTCACACATCAATAACTATTATTTTCAATCGTAACGCACATATAAATCTAATCAAAGAAATCATCTAATTATGTACTTTACCAATCTGTTTCTACAAAGCTGTGAATTTTAGTATTTAGTGCATAAAAGTGAATTCTTAGCCGCGCATTTATATAAACCTATATGATAATGAATGGTTTTTTGTTTTTTTTAATTGTATTAGAAATGGACTTTTAAAAATTAGTTGACTAATCCTTTTGGAATGACCATTATTCTAAAATGACTGTCGTATTACAAGGCGTTGATGGCGTGTATACGGTCTCTAGCTCGCACCGTTATATTCACTGCCAATGTACCCGTCCCGGCAGCCATCATGGAATAATAGAAGGTCAGGCAGGAACCGTAGACCATTTCCTGGGAGGTCAAAACGGCAAGGTCACCTGCCTCAGCTGGGTCAGAGGTCTGCAGGTACAGGAAGTGACCTGGTGAACCATCGGGCCGGAAGAGACAGCGAGGTTCATGATCAGTGCAAGTGTGTAAAAACAGTCAAATCAAACATGCGGCTTTAAAAAAAAAATAGCGTAACATTTAATAATACGCTTCGCTAGTTTACCACTGCTACGATCATACGCTTCACTAGTTTAACGCTACTATGATCATACGCTTCACTAGTTTACCACTACTACGATCATACGCTTCACTAGTTTACCACTACTACGATCATACGCTTCACTAGTTTAACGCTACCACGATCATACGCTTCACTAGTTTACCACTACTACGATCATACGCTTCAAATTCACTAGTTTACCACTACCACGATCATACGCTTCACTAGTTTACCACTACTACGATCATACGCTTCACTAGTTTACCACTACTAAGATCATACGCTTCACTAGTTTACCACTACTACGATCATACGCTTCACTAGTTTACCACTACTACGATCATACGCTTCACTAGTTTACCACTACTACGATCATACGCTTCACTAGTTTACCACATCTGCGATCATACGCTTCACTAGTTTACCACTACTGCGATCAATGTAACAACTTGCATGGCTCCTCACTTGTTCTGCTTCAAATAATACAGGAACATGTGCGACTGTTAAAATAGTTTCGCTGGTCGTCTACTACTACTACTACTACTACTACTACTACTACTACTACTACTACTACTACTACTACTACTACTACTACTACTACTACTACTACTACTACTACTACTACTAATAATAATAATAATAATAATAATAATAATAATAATAATAATAATAATAATAATAATAATAATAATAATAATAATAATAATAATAATAATAATAATATAATAATAATAATAATAATAATAATAATAATAATAATAATAATAATAATAATAATAATACTACTACTACTACTACTACTACTACTACTACTACTACTACTACTACTACTACTACTACTACTACTACTACTACTACTACTACTACTACTACTACTACTACTACTACTACTACTACTACTACTACTACTACTACTACTACTACTACTACTACTACTACTACTACTACTACTACTACTACTACTACTACTACTACTACTACTACTACTACTACTACTACTACTACTACTACTACTACTACTACTACTACTACTACTACTACTACTACTACTACTACTACTACTACTACTACTACTACTACTACTACTACTACTACTACTACTACTATCACGTCAATAACAAAGTAAGTAAAAAAAACATATTGAGTTTTTGATAATGTGAAAGTCAGTCTTGTTATTTATTGCCATTTATGGTCTAAACCGCGATGGTTAACTTTTCCATCATAGAAAGAATAAGAAGAGAAACGAAAAATAATGTAATAACAACATTGGACCTGATACACACACACACGCGCTAATCTGATTACTCACCAAATGGAGTATTGAGTGTAACGTCTTGACCAGGGGTATTGTTCCCTCTCAGGAGGTGACCGGAAGTTATCTGCCAGTCCAGGTTGCTGTGATCATCCAGAGATGTACTCCACGCACACAGTCCCTGCTCAAAGTCACACCCGTAGCTGTCGGGACACGCCGAGGTGCTCAGCTACACTCGGAGATACAGGAAAATAAAAAGTGAAGAGAAAAATAAATTTGTTTAACTGCTAACATAGATATTCTTCGTCCAGGTGTTGTTCCCATGAGACCCCCATCCCCCTTAACCCCGTCGGTCTCTCCTTCCCCAACTTCCATCTGATTTGTTGGTAGGTACAGAGATTCATTCTTCTCTACTTTACCACCCCTATGATCCTTATTGGTGCCTTCTAGTTATCTAATCTTTAGCTCTTCTACATCCTCTCTCTCTTCTCTCTCTCTCTCTCTCTCTCTCTCTCTCTCTCTCTCTCTCTCTCTCTCTCTGTCTATCTATCTATCTATCTGTCTCTTTCTCTCTATAAATATATATATATATATATATATATATATATATATTTATCTCCCTCTCCCTCTTTTTTTTTCTCTCTCTATCCTACCTACTCTAAACAAAAATATTGTTCTAGTGCAGAGTAATCCATGGTAAGATGCTCTAGAAAGTGTTTCAAGGAAGACTTTGTCATCTTTTGAGTGACGGTAAAGTGCTTTCAGTATTGAGGGTAAAAAAGGTTGATCCATGCTGAGTGTGAGATGATGGCATTCTACGTTAAATGAGAAATCAGGCTATATTATATGATGAGATTGAGATGATGGTATTCTACGTTAAATGAGAAATCAGGCTATATTATATGATGAGATTGAGATGATGGTATTCTACGTTAAATGAGAAATCAGGCTATATTATATGATGAGATTGAGATGATGGTATTCTACGTTAAATGAGAAATCAGGCTATATTATATGATGAGATTGAGATGATGGTATTCTACGTTAAATGAGAAATCAGGCTATATTATATGATGAGATTGAGATGATGGTATTCTACGTTAAATGAGAAATCAGGCTATATTATATGATAAGATTGAGATGATGGTATTCTACGTTAAATGAGAAATCAGGCTATATTATATGATGAGATTGAGATGATGGTATTCTACGTTAAATGAGAAATCAGGCTATATTATATGATGAGATTGAGATGAGGGTATTCTACGTTAAATGAGAAATCAGGCTATATTATATGATGAGGGTGAGATGAGGGTATTCTTTGTTAAATGTAAAATCAGGCTATATTATATGATGAGGGTGAGATGAGGGTATTCTTTGTTAAATGTAAAATCAGGCTATATTATATGATGAGGGTGAGATGAGGGTATTCTAGGTTAAATGAGAAATCAAGCTATATTATATGATGAGATTGAGATGAGGGTACTCTAGTTTAAATGAGAAATCAGGCTATATTATATGATGAGATTGAGATGAGGGTATTCTAGTTTAAATGAGAAATCAAGCTATATTATATGATGAGATTGAGATGAGGGTATTCTAGTTTAAATGAGAAATCAAGCTATATTATATGATGAGATTGAGATGAGGGTATTCTAGTTTAAATGAGAAATCAAGCTATATTATATGATGAGATTGAGATGAGGGTATTCTAGTTTAAATGAGAAATCAAGCTATATTATATGATGAGATTGAGATGAGGGTATTCTAGTTTAAATGAGAAATCAGGCTATATTATATGATGAGATTGAGATGATGGTATTCTACGTTAAATGAGAAATCAAGCTATATTATATGATGAGATTGAGATGATGGTATTATAGATTAAATGGGAAATCAGGCTATATTATATGATGAGATTGAGATTAGGGTATTCTATGTTAAATGAGAAATCAAGCTATATTATATGATGAGATTGAGATGAGGGTATTCTAGTTTAAATGAGAAATCAAGCTATATTATATGATGAGATTGAGATGAGGGTATTCTAGTTTAAATGAGAAATCAAGCTATATTATATGATGAGATTGAGATGAGGGTATTCTAGTTTAAATGAGAAATCAGGCTATATTATATGATGAGATTGAGATGAGGGTATTCTAGTTTAAATGAGAAATCAGGCTATATTATATGATGAGATTGAGAATGGAAAATCAAACTATATTAGATGATGAGAGCGAGATGAGGGTATTCTAGTTTAAATCTGAAATCAAACTATATTATATGATGAGAGTGAGATTTGGTTAGTCTATGTTAAATGTGAAATCAGGTTATCTTTTATGATGCGAGTAGGATGGGAGATTTATATATTAAAGGTAATATAAAGTTCTGTGTACGGTTGAAGCAAGATAACGGTATTCTAGGTAAAAGTTGAATATCTCTTGGTGAAGATGACATGGGGGTATTTTATGTTCAATGTAAAATCAGGTAGGTTGTGTTTTATGTTGAGAGTAGATTATGGTATTTTATGATGGAGGTTAGATATGGTTATGTATTTTGATGAGTTTGAGTAAAAATGCTTCACTTCGAGAAAAACGAAAGTTTTCAATCTTTGGAAATTTCTGTATTTTATAAGAGAAAGAAAAATGTTGATATTGAGAGAAGAAAATGTATCTATATTGATAGAATGTGTCTGATCAGAGATGGAAATTGATGAGTAAGGGAACAGCACTTAAATTTAGAAATGGTATCGGATGAGAGAGGAAAAATTATTGTTAATGATAGAAAGTGTTGGATGGTTATGCCCCTAAAGAGGGAAAGAAAGGCTCGTTTTTTTACGATTTAAAAGACTATACCGAAAGTTTTAACACACATTTGATCTCTATAAAGAAATAGAAAGACTCACCTCCCACTTGTTTTGCTTACCTGAACGTCATCCAGACTAATGACTCCCCCGTTTGGAAGAGCCGAGAATATAATCTGCGGAGACACGTTGATACAAATTATTTTGACATTGCTTTGTTTAAAGTACTGTTTCTGGGTTTTTTATTATAAATTCTTTATTCGCAGAGATATATTTTAAGTCAACTATCCCTTTTAGATCGACAGCGGCATCAGATTTTAAAGATGCTTATTTTCATCAATGATGCCTTTTAGATACATTCACTATTAAAGACAAGTGGAAAAACAAAACAAAATAAAGTAAAAACAATTTCAGTAACTTGAACACCTTTTTCTCTCTGTCTCTGACTCTCTGTCTCTTTGTCTCCCTCTTTCTCTCTCTCTCTCTCTCTCTCTCCCTCTCTCTCTCTCTCTCTCTCTCTCTCTCTCTCTCTCTCTCTCTCTCTCTCTCTCTCTCTCTCTCTCTCTCTCTCTCTCTCTCTCTCTCTCTCTCTCTCTCTCTCTCTCTGTCTCTCTCTCTCTCTCTCTCTCTCTCTCTCTCTCTCTCTCTCTCTCTCTCTCTCTCTCTCTCTCTCTCTCTCTCTCTCTCTCTCTCTCTCTCTCTCTCTCTCTCTCTCTTTCTCCCTTTCTCCATTGTTCTCTTTATCTCTTCTCTCTATTTATTCACCCATCTATCTTTCGATCCATCTACCTATCTATATATCTGTCTGTCTATCTGTCTGTTTAAAATTCTGTTTACCTATCTTTCTAGTTATGAAGCATGTATGTACCTGTCTAAAATTCTGTTTACCTATCTTTCTAGTTATAAAGTATGTATGTATCTGTCTAAAATTCTGTAACCTATCTTTCTAGTTAGAAAGTATATATCTATCTGTCTAAAATTCTATTTACAGTTCTTTCTATTTATAAAACATCTGTCTACTTAAGAAGATTTACGTATTTAAAACTGCACTTGCATATTCTCCTGAAACGCATGTTCTCAACACGATTTTTATGTTCTCTTAAGTTGAGCTTCTCCGCTTTGGCAGAAAGAGTGTTCGGGACAAGCATAATTATCCTGATGTTATGTAGGCAAAACCTTTCTAATCTGTCATAGCTCTTTGGGCTGAGCAGTTTTCCCTATTGTAATAACTTGAAAATAGATCTATATTTGAGTTTTGTGTTGCGATGCCACAGAATGAGACGTTTTGCGGAATATCACCAGCAGGAAAAATAGTTTTTTTCCTCATGAGGGCTTGAAATCCTCGCTGTTTAAAGTTTTTTTTTACTTCTGAAATAAAATGAAAGTTAGAAATCAACTCGATATAAAAAGCGAAAATTTTAAGCTTTCTTTAGGAACATTGCATTTACCCAAAAATTTCCCTGCCGCAAAATTCTCAATTCGTGTCGTCGCTACACTTTTATCTATCTATCTAACTTAAGTCCATATCCCTTCTATTACCGACATATACAATACGAGTGCTAAATACAAAAAAAAAAAAAGAAGAGAAGAGACAAATTCAGAAATTGAAAGACCAAGGTTTCATATTGCTTTACCTGGAAATTTGTGTCTCTGACGATATTTATCTCGGAGAATGACCACTTGCCATGTCTGCCGACCCCGGACAGCTTGTCTACAGTGAACGTGTGGCCGGCTTCAGTGTGCAGCAGCACATCCAGGGCGGCACCGCTGGCCTGATGGTCGGCTACACTGTAGTAGAACTTGAGACATCGCCCAGCAGTTGGGGGGAACATGTGGGATCTGAACAGGGGCTCGGAGTTCTGGCTGTTGCGGGTACTGATGTAGACGTAATGTCCTGTCCATTGGATCGATCAGAGAGGTTTGTTTTACGAGAAATCGAGGTTTAGAGAGAGAGAGAGAGAGAGAGAGAGAGAGAGAGAGAGAGAAGGGGAGGGAGATAGACAGAGAAGGACAGAGAAAAACAAGAGCGTCAAAGACGGGAAGAAATTGAAGGTAAAAGAAAAACAGAGATCTATCGTTGATCTAACCTTGTAACTGGCAAGACAGAGAGAGAGAGAGGGGGGGGGGGGGTGGGAGGGAGATAGACAGAGAAGGACAGAGAAAAACAAGAGCGTCAAAGACGGGAAGAAATTGAAGGTAAAAGAAAAACAGAGATCTATCGTTGATCTAACCTTGTAACTGGCAAGACAGAGAGAGAGAGAGAGAGAGAGATGGAGAGGGAGGGAGGGAGATAGACAGAGAAGGACAGAGAAAAATAACAGCGTCAAAGACGGAAAGAGATTATAGGTAAAAGAAAAACAGAGATCTATCGTTGATCTAACCTTGTAACTGGCAAGACAGAGAGAGAGAGAGAGAGAGAGAGAGAGAGAGAGAGAGAGAGAGGGAGGGAGGGAGGGAGATAGACAGAGAAGGACAGAGAAAAATAACAGCGTCAAAGACGGAAAGAAATTGAAGGTAAAAGAAAAACAGTTATCTATCGTTGATCCAACCTTGTAACTGGCACGTTCTACATACCACTGGGATTGTTGGTGCTGCGGTCAGTGGTCAAACCGGTGACAGACGCCACGTCTGAGGCCTTCCCTCTGGTCCACTCCTTGGTCACTGACGTGAAACCGCACATGTCCGCGTTCTCAAAGTCGCACACAGTGCCTGGGAGTCCAAAAGCAACGAGAAATATGTCGCCAAATAGAAACACGGCTTAACAAAAATGAGAGAAGGTTAGGTTACAAAATTCAAGGTAAGAAAAGGAAATGACAGACGAAAAGTTCTGGTCTGATCGAGGACATCGAAAAGTCCTGTTTCGCAGCAGCAAATTGTATGGAGATTAATACCAAAACAAACAATTATTTCGCCAACCCAAGTTGTACAGGCTGACTTGGTGGTTGAATGATGACTAGGATTACTAACGACCATCATAAACAAAGGTCCCATTTCAGAGTTAAACGGAAAAAAAATTTAATGAGATTCCAGCAAGAACAAAATCGTTTATTGGATTCAAGCTTTCATGCTAAAGAATAGTGTTCAGAAAAATAAGTGCTCCGGTAGCAGACGATAACTGAAAGACATTTTCGAAAGCATTTAGCATTTGCAACCTTGAACTTTCAAAAGCAAATGAAATATGTAATATGTACATGACTCTAGTCACTCTCAATTTTACGACGTGAAAACAAAATAGCAGAATGGAACACTTCCCCCCCCCCCTTTTCTACCCCCAACCCCGCAAAAAAGACAAATCTAGGGAAATTGAATACAAAAAACCTGCAATGTAGGTACCTTACTTGACGTGTATGTAATAGGAGTTGACATATATGTACCAAAAAAAGTTGACATGATTGTATGTACCAAGAGTTGACATGATTGTATGTACCTAGAGTTGACACGATTGTATGTACCTAGAGTTGACATGATTGTATGTACCTAGAGTTGACATGATTGTATGTACCAAGAGTTGACATGATTGTATGTACCTAGAGTAGACATGATTGCATGTACCTAGAGTTGACATGATTGTATGTACCTAGAGTAGACATGATTGTATGTACCTAGAGTTGACATGACTGTATGTACCTAGAGTTGACATGATTGTATGTACCAAGAGTTGACATGATTGTATGTACCTAGAGTTGACATGATTGTATGTACCAAGAGTTGACATGATTGTATGTACCAAGAGTTGACATGTATGTACCAAGAGTTGACATGATTGTATGTACCTAGAGTAGACATGATTGCATGTACCTAGAGTTGACATGATTGTATGTACCTAGAGTAGACATGATTGTATGTACCTAGAGTTGACATGATTGTATGTACCTAGAGTTGACATGATTGTATGTACCTAGAGTTGACATGATTGTATGTACCTAGAGTTGACATGATTGTATGTACCTAGAGTTGACATGATTGTATGTACCAAGAGTTGACATGATTGTATGTACCTAGAGTAGACATGATTGCATGTACCTAGAGTTGACATGATTGTATGTACCTAGAGTAGACATGATTGTATGTACCTAGAGTTGACATGATTGTAAGTACCAAGAGTTCACATGATTGTATGTACCAAGAGTTGACATGATTGTATGTACCTAGAGTTGACACGATTGTATGTACCTAGAGTTGACATGACTGTATGTACCTAGAGTTGACATGATTGTATGTACCAAGAGTTGACATGATTGTATGTATCTATATCAGCCTATTTTATCACTCCAAGATTGTCTATCTTCCTTTTTATCTATATCAGTCTATTTTTACCACTCTAAGATTGTCTATCTTTCTATCTATCTATCTCAGTCTATTTTACCAGTTTGTATTACGAATGTGTCATATTAGCTGTTTCATTCTCTAATACATATTACTGATTGTTTTCTGTGCTATATTGGCTGTTTCATTCTTTCATACCTATTGGTCCGTTTGCTATTTCATTTTCTCACTTATTACTGATTGTTCTCTATGCCATATCGGCTGTTTCATTCTCTCTGACTTTTTAACTCTTGTTATTCTTTAACTTATTTTCCGTTCGATACATATTTTTTGGCATGAGTCTTCAGCGTTTCAGCGTTGTTTTGATCTTTCACCTGTTCACCTTTCCTTCGCCTTTTCATTATTATTTGAATCATTGACTTTTTCTCTCGAAGCTAAAATTCTTTTTTTTTTTTTTTGGCTCTTGTTTTTGTGGTTTCATTCATGATTGAAAGATGATGGAAGTTTTGAATTTATTCTTACTGTGTTTATATTGTCTGCAGCAAAAATTAGGTTTACTGTTTTTCCCTCATTTTGACGCTTAGGAATAAAGAATTCTGGGCTCAGTCCTCTTGCGCTACTCAAGGAGCTGCGTGTGTGAACTCTTTAGAACTTCTATGATGATATATGTCCATTGCCATAATTATCATGGTGTGGCTGAGCTTCACATAAGGCAGGGATCGGCGTGGGGTCCTCATGTCAGAGAGAGAGAGAGAGAGAGAGAGAGAGAGAGGAAGGGAGAGAGGGAGAAAGATATAGAGATAGAGACAGACAGACAGACAGAAAGAAAGAGATAGACAGACAGGGAGAAACTAATGAAAGCCAGATGGCAGTCAAACAACGATGCAGGCTTGGTCTGACGTACCTAGACTTAAGGATCTAAATATGAGAGGAGGTGAGAGTGATGGAAAACAAAGAAAACAAACAGATCTAACTCGAGACCGACAAGAAAGAACGAAAGACGTGAAAAGACAAGAAAAGACAGAAGATATGGGTCGGAGTCAAAGCCTGCATCTCGATACGATACCCATCGCCTTGCCGGGACAAGACTAGGCACCAAGCCGCACAGTCATCCTAATCTAGGTCTGGGATTAAAGTGTCTCTACCAGAGAGTGAGAGAAAAAAAAGAGAGAGAGAGAGAGAGAGAGGCTAAGAGAGAAGGTTAGAGAAGGGTAAAGAGAGAGGAAGAGAGAGAGAGAGGCTGAGAGAGAGAGATAAAGAGATAGGCTGAGAGAGATAGATAGAGAGGCTGAGAGAGATAGATAGAGAAGGGTAAAGAGAGAGGAAAAGAGTGAGAGAGAGAGAGAGAGAGAGAGAAGACAGAAAGAGACAGTGACAAAGACAGACAGAGAGAGAGAAAGGCAGACAGAGATAAATACAGAGACAGAGAGAGAGAGACAGAAAGAGATAGAGAGAGAGACAGAAAGAGACAGAGAGAAAGACAGAAAGAGACAGAGACAAAGACAGAGACAGAGAGCGAGGCAGACAAACAGACAGACAGACAGACAGAAAGAAAAAGAGAATCAGAAGGCAGTTTGATCATTAATCTCTCTCTCTCTCTCTCTCTCTCCCTCTCTCTCTCTCTCTCTCTCTCTCTCTCCCTCTCTCTCCCTCTCTCTCTCTCTCTCTCTCACTCTCTCTCTCTCTCTCTCTCTCTCTCTCTCTCTCTCTCTCTCTCTCTCTCTCTCTCTCCCTCTCCCTTTACTCTCCGTGTGAGCGCTGTACTCACGTGTGGTGTGTGTCGGGCCAGGGCGTGGCAGGTAGCTGCAGCTGTGGTGTGTCACCTGGATGTCGTCCACCGCTACTTTGGACATCTCCCCAGACTCGGGGGCTCGGGCAATGAAAGACACCTGGAAAGGTTGGTTTTCTTCCACGCTTACCGTCGCAGCTTTCCATTTAGGGTTGGAAACTTTCTCGTTCGGGTCACTATTTGCAAATGTCGCATACACTGTGCTACTTTGCTCTTTTCCCACCACAAGCGTGCCTAATTAGAAAGGGAGATAATATTTTTTTTCCCTCAGACAAGTGTTTTACAACTAAACGGTAAAAATATATTGGGTTATAAAATAATGAAATTGAAAACTGAAATATTTTAAATTTGCTGCTCTTCAAATACAATTATTCTAGATAACTAGTCTGAACAAAAATGTTATTTCAAAAACTCAAAAGCTTATTTTAAAGGGTTTTAAAAAAAATACGAATTTTATTTTGCGCAATCATAACTGAGTCCATATTTACAAAAATTTTGGGAGTATTTAAAGAGAAATTGAATACAACGGCTTATGTACTTTATGACATTCTTTTTATGGATCATACACAGAAAAAAAAAAGTCTCGCAGTATTTAAATCTAACACCTTAACCCCCCCCCCCCCCCCCATGCACACGCACACACACACCTCAAAAAAAAAAAAAAGCAAAGAAAAAAAATCTAAATTAATCATTTGTATCAAAATCAAACTAGTACAATATTTATGTCAGCCAATTTTTAACTAATATAATCAATCAAAGAAGCAAAAATCATTTAGTCATTTCTATAACAATCAACAATTCTAGCATTCGCTATTTTCTCATCACGAGTCAGTGACTTACCACCACCATAGATGGTGTAGTAGAAACGTATACAGGCCTGCTTTGAGGTGATTGTCGGAGAGATGAGGCGCTCTTCCTTTCGGTAACTGCTCAGTTTTGCCCCCATAAAATGTCCTGAGGTGAGTACAGCATGCAAAGAGAGAATGAGGGACAGAGAGTGATAAGGTTCAATTAGACATTGATGGATTTGTTTAAAAAATGGCTTATTATTATTGCATAGGAGTGAAATTCTTGTGTGGGGGGTAATAATTTTGTGAGGGACGGCAAAAACTGGCAAAGATGGGGTGCATAGCTTAAAAATATAACCAAACCTCAGAAAGAGAGAGAGAGGGGGGGAGTATTTATCAAGCAGTTGGACACAGCATACAGAGAGAGAGGGGGAGAGAGAAAGGAAGTGATAGATAGATAGATAGATAGATAGAGAGTTATTATGAAGAAGTTGGGTTAGCGTTAGGGTTAGGGTTAGAGAGAGAGAAAGTGAAAGATAGAGAGAGAGAGAGACAGAGAGAGAGAGAGAAAGTGATAGATAGATATATAGAGCGAGAAAGTGATAGATAGAAGGATAGACGTGATAGATAGAAAGAGAGAAAGTGATAGATAGATAGAGAGAGAAAGAGAGAGAAAGTGATAGATAGATAGATAGAGAGAGAGTTATTATCAAGAAGTCGTGGACAGCACAGAGAGAGAGAGAGAGAGGGAGAGAGAAAGAGAGAGAGAGAGAGAGAAAGAAAGTGATAGATAGATAGCGAGAGAGAGAATTAATATCAAGAAGTCGGAGACAGCACAGAGACAGAGAGAAAGTGTTAGAGAGAGAGAGAGAGAGGGTGGGGAGGGGGAATTTGAAGTGTGGGAATTCATAGAAAACCAGCGCGAGAGAAAAAATTCAACGAAAGAACAGAACAAATGGAATAAGAGCAGGATTCAAGTATAAAAAAGAGAGTAACCAAGGAGCGCGCGTGTGTCTGCGTATGTGTGTGAAAGAAAGAAAGAGAGAGAGAGAGAGAGAGAGAGAGAGAGAGAGAGAGAGAGAGAGAGAGAGAAAATCAAAGAAATGTTAGAGACAGTGAAATAAACCCTTTTATTTCATCCCTGCCTTGTCTGTAAATGATCGTGTCTCTATATTTGAATCCGAGCGCTCGTAAACTGGCCTTTGCCATCTTGTCTATCCTTCTGCTCAGCTATCAAGGGAAAAAAACTTACGTGATTTCTTAGGGGGGAACTATCATTATAAACTATCATTCGTTTATTGAAAAAACCTTACTTATTTAATTCATTTACCTGTACTGAGAAATTTATTTACCAGCACGGTAAAGGATAAGAAGAGAAACGACAGAAGTTTGTTATGTTGCAGGTATTTGCATTGTTCACAGTTATATACTAACTCTAGCTGAACTGAATTTTACAGTTATAACATTGCAAACAATGACAATAACATTGACCTGAATCCTATAACTCATTTTGTCGCAGAGCTAAGGAGTACCTGACTGTGAGCCTAGATCCGCGTCTACTGCAGGATATCCTAGCTTGTCTGTGCCTCTACTGGTTGGAACCAACCACTGAAAGTATTTTGAACTTTTTTCATAACCACAAATATTCGTCTCGAAATTGCAAGAACCATCTTTCTCTAGACATGCGCCGTCCCTGATTTCAACATCTAAAATCTCGATTTCGTCCTCCCCGAAAGCCTTCTTGATTTCAACCTGATGGGATAGGAACAATACGAATCACATAGTTTTGATTAATATCCAGTTTGATAAGAACCTGATAGAAGAGTAGCAATATGAATCACATAGTTTTGATTAATATCCGGTTTGATAAAAATCTGATAGAAGAGTAGCAATATGAATCACATAGTTTTTATTAATATCCGGTTTGATAAGAACCTGATAGAAGAGTAACATAACGAATCACATAGTTTTGATTAATATCCGGTCTGATGAGAACCTGATAGAAGAGTAGCAATACGAATCACATAGTTTTGATTAATATCCGGTTTGTTAAGAACCTGACAGAAGAGTAGCAATACGTATCACATAGTTTTGATTAATATCCGGTTTGATAAGAAACTGATAGAAGAGTAACAATATGAATCACATAGTTTTGATTAATATCCGGTTTGATAAGAACCTGATAGAAGAGTAGCAATACGAATCACATAGCTTTGATTAATATCCGGTTTTATAAGAACCTGATAGAAGAGTAGCAATATGAATCACATAGTTTTGATTAATATCTGGTTTGATAAGAACCTGATAGAAGAGTAGCAATACGAATCACATAGCTTTGATTAATATCCGGTTTGATAAGAACCTGATAGAAGAGTAGCAATACGAATCACATAGCTTTGATTAATATCCGGTTTGATAAGAACCTGATAGAAGAGTAGCAATACGAATCACACAGCTTTGATTAATATCCGGTTTTATAAGAACCTGATAGAAGAGTAGCAATATGAATCACATAGTTTTGATTAATATCTGGTTTGATAAGAACCTGATAGAAGAGTAGCAATACGAATCACATAGCTTTGATTAATATCCGGTTTGATAAGAACCTGATAGAAGAGTAGCAATACGAATCACATAGCTTTGATTAATATCCGGTTTTATAAGAACCTGATAGAAGAGTAGAAATACGAATCACATAGCTTTGATTAATATCCGGTTTGATGAGAACCTGATAGAAGAGTAACAATACGGATCAAACCAGTTTTTAATGGATATCCTCTAATTGTAACCTAACGGAGTGGTAATGTCACGAATCACATCAATAATGGAGACCATCTTGGTGACAACCTACTACGATACTCACATCACGAATGAAATCTGTTATTACTGTATAGCTATTTTGACTAAAACAAAGCTAAATTTGGGGGTTTGGTCACTTGATAAACCGCTATATTCGTATGATTTGGATTTTCAAAATAGCGGAAGAAGCGAAATATAATAGAAGAACTTGCTTACAGGACATAGAGGCAGACAAACTTAATTTTTCGAACCCAAGTTATTGTCAAATACAGTAATGATTTAATGCATGGGGAAAGAACCCTGAATAAATTAAAAAAAAAAAAAAAAAACCACGATAGTTACACAATAAATGATTGAAAATGTCCCGTAAATTTTAGACCTCACATATTGTCACTGAGTTGCTTTTTTTTCAAGACAAAAAGCATCGAGAACTTTGCCTACAGAGTTTCCGAGCTGTCGTACATATGCTTTGGGTTCAGTAAAATTAGTGAGTTTGAGAACAATGCAACCTTTTTATAGAGCATTTTAAACCATCAGGGACGTAAGATATCGATAAAACGGTAGCTATGAATAGGAAAAGACTAATTTTTTAAAAAAAAAAAAAAAAAAAAAAAAAAAACTTAACGCGATTTTGGTATATTAAAACGCATATTGACTTTGTAGTAAATAATTTAAAATAAAAAATCTTTTTGCAGGAATTATTAGACTATTAATGAGTGTTATTTATAGGTATCTACCCATTTAGATTGGGACAGTACAATCTGATAGTTTAAAAGTATTTTTAAATAGAAAGGAAAAGGAAAGTGTTAGACGCTTCTCAAAACTGGCCTATCGGACTTCTTCAATTCAACCAATAATATTTTCCTATCTCATTCACTGCGCACCTGTTGGTAACTAGACGCCGCGCCATGATGGCGGTGAAGCTAGATCTAGGTCAAGATTAGGGATCTCGTTGCAAAACAGAAATAACCTTAGAAAGTTTAACTTAAAGATGTTGATCTTTTTAAAAAAAATTCCAACTATACTAGTATGCTGTTTTTGCGTTTGAAAAAAAAAATCTGAGTTAATGATGTTTTGTTCAAATTTATTTATAGTGAAATGCTACAGCGGAAGAGCTAGGGCCATGAGAGATTACGGCATCTTCCTTTCAGCACAGATGTCTGGTCGTGTTACGGCACCTTACGTCACTTTACGTCACATAGGAACAGTGGATAGCATAACGGGCTGGTAAATCAACTTTCCCCAGAAAACTATCCGTGATAGTTTGGGTTTTTTTTTAGCACGTACCTACTGGTCTACATTTTTACCTTGAAAGGTTTCGCTTGCTCTGGAATGTCGAAATAGAACAGAGACGGCTCTTCTCCTTCGACGTAGTTGTTATGATGGTTCTCTCCGATGACGTTTCCCGTGGCTGCGTCGACCAGGTTGGCTTGCAGTAAGTAGCCTGAACCATCCCGACCCGACTTGGCGTAGTAAGTCACGCAGTGGGTGCCTTTATTGGCGGGAAGAGTTCCTGACCGGAAGCCTGTCGCTGATACATAGTCTTGACGGGTGACGACCACCCGGTCGGGAGCTGGGAACATTCCGATACGATATGGATAATCAGATATCTGTGAGAGACAGGGAGAGAGAGAGAGAGAGAGAGAGAGAGAGAGAGAGGGAGAGAGAGAGAGGGAGAGAGAGAAAGAGGGAGAGAGAGAGGAGTAGGGAGAGAGAGAGAGGGGGGAGGGGGAAGAGGGCAGAGAGAGGGGAGGGGGAGAGAGAGAGGAGGGAGGGAGAGAGAGAGGAGGAGGGAGAGAGAGAGAGAGAGGAGGAAGGAGAGAGAGAGGGGGAGGGGGAAGAGGGAAAGAGAGAGGGGAGGGGGAGAGAGAGAGAGAGAAAGAGGGAGAGAGAGGAGGAGGGAGAGAGAGAGGAGGAAGGAGAGAGAGAGGGGGAAGAGAGAAAGGGGGGGAGAGTGAGAGGGGAAAGAGAGAGAGGAGAGGGGAGAAAGGAGGGGAAGAGAGAGAGGGGGAGAGATAAAGAGGGGAGGGGGGAGAGAGAGAGGGCGGGAAGAAGGGGGGAAAAAGAAGGAAAGAGGGCAAAGAGAGAGAAAGAGAAAGGAGGGGGAAAGAGGGGAGAAGAGGGGGAGAAAAAGAAGGAAATAGGGAGAAAGAGGGAGAGAGAGAGAGAGAGGGGGGGGGGGAAGAAAAAGAGAAAAGGAAAGACAGAGAACGCGAGAGTTTTTGTTTTCTGCCCTGGTTTGAGTGTTGACCGAAAACCGTCGTGTCTTTAAGAGCTTTTTAAATAACACTTTGTGGAAGGAACATCTAAGTAACCAACTCTTAACCAAACTTTTTCCGGGAACTATCGAGAGGATAAAAATAACAATAATTTCTGAAAAATAAAGCATTGCCAGTCGCTTTTGCACACCCGTTTCACTGTCATCTCCAACGCAAACTGTTCATTTTAAAACAAACAGTTTGCGTTGGAGATGACAGTGAAACGTTTCAGTATATTGCTACTTATGTCATGATTATTTTATATCACGCTCCTGATTAAACTTGCGCCTAACGTGTGTACCTATATACTATTGCTGTATTGGTAATAATAATAATAATAAATAATAATAATAATAATAATAATAATAATAATAATAATAATAATAATAATAATAATAATAATAATAATCATAATAATAATAATAATGAAAATAAGTATTATTACTACTACTACTGCTACTACTATTACTACTACTACTACTACTACTACTACTACTACTACTACTACTACTACTACTACTACTACTACTACTACTACTACTACTACTACTACTACTATTACTACTACTGCTGCTGCTGCTGCTGCTGCTGCTACTACTACTACTACTACTACTACTACTACTGCTGCTGCTGCTGCTGCTGCTACTACTACTACTACTACTACTACTACTACTACTACTGCTGCTGCTGCTGCTGCTGCTGCTGCTGCTACTACTACTACTAATATAATAATAATAATAATAATAATAATAATAATAATAATAATAATAATAATAATAATAATAATAATAATAATAATAATAATAATAATAATAATAATAATAATAAATAATAATAATAATAATAATAATAATAATAATAATAATAATAATAATAATAATAATAATAATAATAATAATAATAATAATAATATTAATAATATTAATAATAATAATAATAATAATAATAATAATAATAATAATAATAATAATAATAATAATAATAATAATAATAATAATAATAATAATAATAATAATAATAATAATAATAATAATAATAATAATCATAATAACAATAATTATAATACAGATTATTTGTAGATGGCGCTCCATATAAAACCAGCTATAGTTTTTATATACTTTGAAATCTTATTTATAAAGAACATGAAATTGAAAAGAGTTATGTAAATACAATTTTCGTCTTTGGCGCAAAAAAATAATGATTAAAAAACTGGATTGAAACGATAATGTTGCAGTTTTTAACAGTTTAAAATCCATTTTTATGGCCGTTTTGTATGTGATCTTCCAAGCACGAAAAACTATATACAACTATAACTCAAAAAAATGAGAAGATCTTAAGAGATGTGAGAGGAGAAAATTGGATGTGAATTCCTAGAAAACACTTACGATTATCTTGGGTCACCACTGTTCTTGGAATCAGAACTGAAACAACAGAAAACAATCAAAATTCTAATCTTTACCGTATTTTTGAGCACACATTCGATAATGTAAAACAGGATGAGGAAAACAATAAAATAAATTCATAACGAAGTGAAGAAGAATTTTTTTTCTTTTTTTTAAATTTCGACATCACTTTTGTTCGTAATACTATGAAACCGTAAAGGTTCCACTTGCCTTCTCTGTTACAAGATTGACCTAACTTTAACTCCGAGGTATGGGGTATCCTATATTGTTATTTAAATTTGTGCTTTCCTTGCCTCACTGATTGGAAACAATGATAATGACTTGTTCCTCCTGTCTCATTGATTGGAAACAATAATTATGACTTGTGTTTCCCCTGTCTCATTTATATGAAACAATAATTATGACTTGTGATCCCTCTACCTCATTGACCGGAAACAATGATTATGACTTGTGTTTTCTCCTGTATCATTTATATGAAACAATATTTATGACTCGTGTTTCCCCTGTCTCATTTATATGAAACAATAATTATGACTTGTGTTCCTCCTAACTCATTTATATGAAACAATAATTATGACTTGTGTTCCTCCTGTCTCATTTATATGAAACAATACATATGACTTGTGTTCCTCCTGTCTCATTTATATGAAACAATAATTATGACTTGTGTTTCCCCTGTCTCATTTATATGAAACAATAATTATGACTTGTGTTTCCCCTGTCTCATTGACCGGAAACAATGGTTATGACCTGTATTCCTCCTGTCTCATTTATATGAAACCATGAATATGACTTGTGTTCCTCCTGTCTCATTGATATGAAACAACGATTATGACTTGTGTTTTCCCTGCCTCGTTGATTGGAAACAATGATTATGACTTGTGTTTTCCCTGTCTCCTTGACCGGAAACAATGGTTATGATCTGTATTCCTCCTGTCTCATTTATATGAAACCATGAATATGACTTGTGTTCCTCCTGTCTCATTGATATGAAACAATGATTATGACCTGTGTTCCTCCTGTCTCATTGATATGAAACAATGATTATGACCTGTGTTCCTCCTGTCTCATTGACCGGAAACAATGTTTATGACTTGTGTTTTTCCTGTCTCATTTATATGAAACCATGAATATGACTTGTGTTCCTCCTGTCTCATCGATATGAAACAACGATTATGACTTGTGTTCCTCCTGTCTCATTGATATGAAACAATAATTATGACCTGTGTTCCTCCTGTCTCATCGATATGAAACAATGATTATGACCTGTATTCCTCCTGTCTCATTGATATGAAACCATGATTATGACTTGTGTTCCTCCTGTCTCATTGATATGAAACAACGATTATGACCTGTATTCCTCCTGTCTCATTCATATGAAACCATGATTATGACTTGTGTTCCTCCTGTCTCATTGATATGAAACAATGATTATGACTTGTGTTCCTCCTGTCTCATCGATATGAAACAACGATTATGACCTGTATTCCTCCTTTCTCATTGATATGAAACCATGAATATGACTTGTGTTCCTCCTGTCTCATCGATATGAAACAACGATTATGACCTGTATTCCTCCTGTCTCATTTATATGAAACCATGATTATGACTTGTGTTCCTCCTGTCTCATTGATATGAAACAATGATTATGACTTGTGTTCCTCCTGTCTCATTGATTGGAAACCATGATTATGACTTGTGTTCCTCCTGTCTCATTGATTGGAAACCATGATTATGACTTGTGTTTCTCCTGTCTCATTGATTGGAAACCATGATTATGACTTGTGTTCCTCCTGTCTCATTGATTGGAAACCATGATTATGACTTGTGTTCCTCCTGTCTCATTGATTGGAAACCATGATTATGACTTGTGTTTCTCCTGTCTCATTGATTGGAAACCATGATTATGACTTGTGTTCCTCCTGTCTCATTGATTGGAAACCATGATTATGACTTGTGTTCCTCCTGTCTCATTGATTGGATTATGACGGGACGAGCAATGGATCACATATCTCATTCTTTAGTGTGTCGCATCTGAAAGAGTTCACCCTATTTTATTTTTCTTATTAATTATTACTTTTTTTTAAATTTCTGTTACGGTCTTTTGTACTGAATGCAGCAGTAGTTCCATAGTTTTCCTGTACTTTTCCTATCTTATTATTTTCGAGACATTAATAATGACATTTTTTTTTTAATTCTATTGACTGTGAAAAAGATTTAGGAGACCTTAAACATTTTTAATTTACTTCTTCTTTCTCTCTTTCTCTCTCTCTCTCTCTCTCTCTCTCTCTCTCTCTCTCTCTCTCTCTTTCTTTCTCTCTTTCTCTCTCACTCTCTCTCTCTTTCTTTCTCTCTTTCTCTCACTCTCTCTCTCTCTCTCTCTCTCTCTCTCTCTCTCTCTCTCTCTTTCTTTCTCTCTTTCTCTCACTCTCTCTCTCTCTCTCTCTCTCTCTCTCTCTCTCTCTCTCTCTCTCTCTCTCTCTCTCTCTCTCTCTCTCTCTCTCTCTCTCTCTCTCTCTCTCTCTCTCTCTCTCTCTCTCTCTCTCTCTCTCTCTCTGTGATTTTGTTCCAAACCACAAAGAGATTTTAATTTTCACCATGACTGTATTGGTTATAAAAATAGCTTAACTGTATGTTGTGTGTTCTTTCAAGTTTCGCGATTAGTGGTGTTAATAATCAATCAATGATTTTCTCCTCCTCTGTAGAATTTAAAATAACACAACATTACACTTCGCTCTGAGTATGCAAATAGATTATTGATTTTACTCTAACTTGTTTCGCAATATTCTAAGTTAGACTAATACATAGTTTTAATAACCATTTGGGTTATCTTCCTTGACGTTCTTACTGCATGAATGCTATGTTCTATAATTAGCACAAGCTTCAAGCTTGTTAAATGTGAACACAAAATTTTGGTCTAATATTTGAGCCTAGTTCGGGTTTCACAGATTGTAATCTATGAAATATCAATAAATATACGGATTTTTTTTATAGTAACTTTTCTCTGAAATAACTGGGCAAAAAAGATAAAAAGAAAAGAAAAGAAAACTTAAACCATCTTTAAAACTTAGAATTTTTTTTAAACACCGCCTTCGAATTATTAAGTTTGTAAAAAACAAATAAATAAAAGAAGTCGTGTAGTTTTTTAACTCAACTTTGATTTTGTCATGCTTAATTAAAAGTCTTGTATAATCTAAAATAGATCAAACACCACACTATGAAAATCTTTAAAAACAATACTGATTTAGCATTTACTTTGCATGTGAGACACTGGAATCTGTAAAAGATAAATTTATTTATTCGAGATCTTTGTCCAAGATGTTTTAAGTTACCCCAAAAAAATACAACAATAACAACAAAATAAAACAAACGAAACTAAACTAGATTTGCGAAAAACAAGATCCACTTACATCCCAAACATTATTTTCCCGTAGGAAATTAAAATACCGCATTGTATTGCGCTCTAAATGCTTTCACATTAATTTTTGTTTTCATCAAAATGTTTTAGTCATTTGTTTTGAATGAAACTTAGTTAATTGTTAGTTAATCTATAGCCTAAAGGTAATTTTGGCTCTGTCTCGCTCTATTAAATGTTTATTGAATTTAGAACAAAATGTGGATGAAGCTTACCCAGTAAACCTATGATCAGCAGACCTACTCCTCGTGCTTGGTCCATCGTTGTGTGCTACCACAGTGCTCAGATGCCGGAGAACCGATACAGGTTTCAATGGTTGCATAAAAATATTCAATGGTCAAAAAAAAATATTTGAAAAATAGAAACAAAGGGCAGTATACACTCACGATTTAAGCTACTTCATTGTTTTGCTAAACAATGGGCGTAGCAATCAAATTCTTTACTAGTATGACAATTACGCTCTTTACAAATAATCTATTCTACTTTGTAATATATCTATAACCATCACTAAAATCAGTAGAATAATCTAATGCTCGTTTAATTGAACCAGTTTGAACAGTTCGAGCTTTAATCGTACGACTCGCAGGCACATGTTTTCAACCCAGATAGCGATAAGATTTTAACATTGATAATATTTTGTGTCACGAAGTGAAGTGCTTTTATCTTTCACACTTGCATAGATCCTGCAGGGTCATAGCGAAATACTTTTTGGGACTCAAAGCTTTCTGAAGTTTGTTACCTATGAAAGTATTACAGGTTTAAAAAGATGTTTCTTCATCGAATTTTTTCACTATTTTTCATGTATACAACTTTTTCTGTCCCTATCTCTACTTCTCTTTATCTTTCTCTCTCTATCTTTTTCTCCAACTCTCTATCTTTATCTCTGTACATATATATATATATATATATATATATATATATATATATATATATATAAATATATATATAACTATATAAATATGTATATTATTTATATATATAATTATGAGTATATATATATATATATATATATATATATATATATATATACATATGTGCGCGTGTGTGTGTGTGTAAAATTTAGTATATGAAATATAGTATAATGCATCAAATATAATAAGTCCTGTTATGATATTTATCCTATAGACCTGTTATTTGTAAGTTTTAAATAAAAAATGACGGGTTTTTTTTTTTGATAGACATTGACATATATCAGCATCAACTAGATAAAGAGAACTACTGATAGTGGATAGATAACAAATGCATCCCAATAACCCGATCACAATAGATTACTGTCTAGATTGATTGTATGAGTGTGTGTATGCTGATTTTTTTTTCGGGCGGGGGGGTTGAAGAGTCATTATATTCACGCCGCTATCATAATTCTGAACTTTGAGCTAGATGACAAAGTTTTTCAACATGTAAAAATATTGATATGAGTTCCAAACTTAGCTGAAAACCTTTCTCTTAACTCCTGTGGTAAGGTATTTAATATTGGGTATCCCAGCGGCTGCTCACTTGATTCTATAGACCGAAGGTAAATTATCAAATGAGAAGGGAGTTACGCAGCAGTAAAGACATAGACCTTGGAAGATATGCTGAGAGATAAAAGATTTTAACGCCAACTTTATATGTCCGCGCGCTTTTGATCAATCAAAAAAAAAATCTTGATACTCAAAATTTTGAGCAGATATTGGTAAGTCAAGTAATTTCGTTCTTCCGTAATTCATTTAAAACTGTATGAAGCGATTTCTAATGAGGTAAGGAATTTCCGCAGTATGGGAAAGTGGGGGAGAGTGAGGGAGAGAGAAAGCGAGGGAGTGAGAGGGAGACGGAGGGAGAAAAAGAGGAGAGAGAGAACGACGCAGAGAGAGATAGAGAGAAAGAAAAAGAGAGGGAAGAGGAGAGAGGGGGAGAGAGAGAGAGAGAGAGAGAGAGAGAAAGGGGAGGAGAGAGTGATAGTTATCATTGTAACTTGCCCCACTCATATCAAGAAAGAATGATACTTGTAACTGTTGATATCTAATTAAATCATTCATGCTTCAATGCTATTTGAACGCATCTCTACGGAATCGAGAGGAGCGTTGATTATAACCGATTCATATAGCTATATAAATTATATTGCGAAGAACGTTTCCACCGCGGAGCTATTATCGGTAATACTACTGCGAATAACGTTTCCACCGCGGAGCTATTATCCGTAATACTATTGCGAATAACGGTTCCACCGCGGAGCTATTATCGGTAATACTACTGCGAATAACGTTTCCACCGCGGAGCTATTATCGGTAATACTACTGCGAATAACGTTTCCACCGCGGAGCTATTATCGGTAATACTACTGCGAATAACGTTTCCACCGCGGAGCTATTATCCGTGATACTATTGCGAATAACGGTTCCACCGCGGAGCTATTATCCGTGATACTACTGCGAATAACGGTTCCACCGCGGAGCTATTATCCGTGATACTACTGCGAATAACGGTTCCACCGCGGAGCTATTATCCGTGATACTATTGCGAATAACGGTTCCACCGCGGAGCTATTATCCGTAATACTATTGCGAATAACGGTTCCACCGCGGAGCTATTATCGGTAATACTACTGCGAATAACGTTTCCACCGCGAAGCTATTATCCGTAATACTACTGCGAATAATCACTTCGCAACCAAAAATTGTTATGATTTTGAATTTGTTCATACAGTTATCTGAGGCTCTCGAACGTCTGTTTACCTTGAACTTTAATACACACAAAAATTCCTCTTATCTCCACGTATGATTTTTTGTTCCACCGAAATATGTTTTTTTTTTTTTTGTTCTTTGTTTTTTTTGTTTTTAGGGCGGGGGTCCTTTTTTGTGTGTTATTATTGTTGTTTTTTGTTTTGTTTTTGTTTTTTTTTGTTTTTTGGTTTTTTTTTTATTCCTTAGTAAAAAGAAGAGGTTGAGTGCCTTTTTATGTTGCCTGTTTATTTTCCAGTCTAATTTGTGTAAATCTCCATTGAGTTAAAAACTATATACATATATATATCGTTATTTTCCAAATTATACACAAAATCAATCGTCCACTTGATAATTTGTCCCTAAAGATCTTATTTTCACCTTTTTGTTGCCTCTTTTTGACTGCATCTTTCCTTTCTGTAAAATTATGTATTTCCATATCTGTGGTTTCAAAAACTAATGATTTCTACAGGAGCCACCTAAATCTGAGCAGGGCTGGAGACGCAAGACCTCAAGTGTATCCTCCGATCATAAAATTGTTCCAAACTAGGAAGTTAATCATATGGTTATCTTGGAGTGTTTCTATGTGTGTGTGGTTTGTTTTTTGTTTTTTTTTTGGGGGGAGGGGTTGTTTTTTTTTTTGTTTTTTTTTTTTGTTGTAGTTGTTGTTTTGGCGGGGTGGGATGAGAGTCTTTTGAGTAGAAATTTTTTTACAAAGTCCAAAGCTTTAATATTGATTTTTTGTTTAACTGACATCCCTCGGTGAATTCCATCCAGGCTAGAGAAACGAGCTGACATAGTCAAGCTCCAAAACTATTGGATACAAACCCTCGCCAGACAGATCCGCCAGGTTCGACATCGATGACACCATGATATTAACAGAAAGGCAACACAATCATAATGGATAGCAAAAGTATAAGAACAATCCCTATCACGTGACAACAAATGGACAACCTTACGTGTTTTGATTCAAAAACGTCCAACATCTGCGGTTTCAACAAGAACTATATTCTGTTCTTCTCTAATAAACTCTTGCGATGAGCGCTATCACGAAAAGACGAACTGCCTAAAATATTTTGATAAACTTAAAGATAATAAAAAAAATGCTCACGTGGCAAGATAACAAGACACCTTGGGGAGAGAAGGGCCTGATACAATTCTAACTTTATCTGTGATAACGCTTTTTGTTTAGCTCTAGATAATGAGAAATGAGCATCTACCCTCGTTCATTCTAGTTTGATAGCGTTCGTGATAATGACAGTGAACGTTACATGGCTGTACAAAAGGGTTATGGGATTAGACATAAGGATCGATGAAAAGACAGAGAAAAAGAAAGATAAAACAAAAATGTTGTCAAGCATGCAAAAATCGATATAATGGAAGTGACGGGATAACGTTAGAGACATAGAGAGAAAAAAGTTAGAAATAGACGTCAAGTCAGATGGAGGGGAAATATATGAAGTTGATATCTGTCCTTACGTGGAAAGAGAAAAATGAGAGTGGAGGTAAGAGAGAGAGAGAGAGAGAGAGAGAGAGAGAGAGAGAGAGAGAGGGAGAGAGAGAGAGGGGGGGCACACAGACAGACAGACAGATAGAGAGAAGGAGAAGGAGAGAGGAAGCAAAGGTTGATAGCTATAGACAAAGGAGGAGGAGGAGGAGAGAGAAACAAGGGATACAGAGAGGACGCACTTATGTAAAAATGTAAAAAACAAAATTAGCAACTATGGATGCACGGACAGACGCAGTAAGCGTAAGATATTTCTTGCAAAGATATTCACAGATAAGTAGATACATAAACACATGATATCTAGGTAGATACACAAATATATGTTATATACGAAGATACACAAGCACATTTTACATACGTAGATACACAAACACATGTCACATAGGTAGATACAAAAACATATATTACATAAGTAGATAAAAAAAAACCTGTAACATAGCAGAAGCACAAAAACATGTTACATAGGTAGATACAAAAACATATATTACATAAGTAGATAAAAAAAACCTGTAACATAGCAGAAGCACAAAAACATGTTACATAGGTAGATACAAAAACATATATTACATAAGTAGATAAAAAAAACCTGTAACATAGCAGAAGCACAAAAACATGTTACATAGGTATATATAAAAACACATATTACATAAGTAGATAAAAAAAACCTGTAACATAGCAGAAGCACAAAAACATGTTACATAGGTAGATACAAAAACACAAGTTAAAGATTTCTGAACGCGCACAGACAGAGAACTGATAGATACACACACAAACACACAGAGTTTGAGAAAGATATTTCTTGCAGTTATGTGCATATAGATAGATAGATAGATAGATAGATAGATAGATAGATAGATAGATAGATAGATAGATAGATGGATAGATAGATAGAGTACATACATACATACATACATACATACATACATACATACATACATACATACATACATACATACATACATACATACATAGTCAACACTTACATTCTGCACACAGACCTGAGAGATACGTAGACAGACAGAGTATGCAAAGATACTCCTTGCATCGATATATGCTGATAGATACATAGACAACTAGTCTCAGATTTCTTATATGTGTAGACAGAGAACTGATAGATACATAGACAACTAGTCTCAGATTTCTCTTTATGTAGAGACAGACAACTGATAGATACATAGACAACTAGTCTCAGATTTCTCTATATGTACAGACAGAGAACTGATAGATACATAGACAACTAGTCTCAGATTTCTCTATATGTACAGACAGAGAACTGATAGATACATAGACAACTAGTCTCAGATTTCTCTATATGTACACACAGAGAACTGATAGATACAAAGACAAATAGTTTCAGATTTCTCTATATGTACAGACAGAGAACTGATAGATACAAAGACAAATACTTTCAGATTTCTCTATATGTACAGACAGAGAACTGATAGATACAAAGACAAATACTTTCAGATTTCTCTATATGTATAGACAGAGAACTGATAGATACATAGACAAATAGTTCCAGATTTCTCTATATGTACAGACAGAGAACTGATAGATACAAAGACAAATACTTTCAGATTTCTCTAAATGTACAGACAGAGAACTGATAGATACATTGACAAATACTTTCAGATTTCTCTATATGTACAGACAGAGAACTGATAGATACATAGACAAATAGTTTCAGATTTCTCTATATGTACAGACAGAGAACTGATAGATACATAGACAACTAGTTCCAGATTTCTCTATATGTACAGACAGAGAACTGATAGATACAAAGACAAATAGTTCCAGATTTCTCTATATGTACAGACAGAGAACTGATAGATACAAAGACAAATAGTTCCGGATTTCTCTATATGTACAGACAGAGAACTGATAGATACAAAGACAACTAGTTCCGGATTTCTCTATATGTACAGACAGAGAACTGATAGATACAAAGACAAATAGTTCCGGATTTCTCTTTATGTACAGACAGAGAACTGATAGATACATAGACAACTAGTTCCAGATTTCTCTATATGTACAGACAGAGAACTGATAGATACATAGACAACTAGTTCCAGATTTCTCTATATGTACAGACAGAGAACTGATAGATACAAAGACAACTAGTTTCAGATTTCTCTATATGTACAGACAGAGAACTGATAGATACATAGACAACTAGTTTCAGATTTCTCTATATGTACAGACAGAGAACTGATAGATACATAGACAACTAGTCTCAGATTTCTCTATATGTACAGACAGAGAACTGATAGATACATAGACAACTAGTTCCAGATTTCTCTATATGTACAGACAGAGAACTGATAGATACAAAGACAACTAGTTCCGGATTTCTCTATATGTACAGACAGAGAACTGATAGATACATAGACAACTAGTTCCAGATTTCTCTATATGTACAGACAGAGAACTGATAGATACAAAGACAACTAGTTTCAGATTTCTCTATATGTACAGACAGAGAACTGATAGATACATAGACAACTAGTTCCAGATTTCTCTATATGTACAGACAGAGAACTGATAGATACATAGACAACTAGTTCCAGATTTCTCTATATGTACAGACAGAGAACTGATAGATACATACACAACTAGTTCCGGATTGCTCTTTATGTAGAGACAGACAACTGATAGATACAAAGACAACTAGTTCCAGATTTCTCTATATGTACAGACAGAGAACTGATAGATACAAAGACAAATACTTTCAGATTTCTCTAAATGTACAGACAGAGAACTGATAGATACATAGACAAATAGTTTCAGATTTCTCTATATGTACAGACAGAGAACTGATAGATACATAGACAACTAGTTTCAGGTTTCTCTATATGTACAGACAGAGAACTGATAGATAAACATGTACGCAGAACTGAGTAATTAGATGATAATTATTATATTATTATAAACTATTTACTCCTAGCTGTATTGCAAAGTTGTTCTCAATAATTTGCAATGCTGTTATTCAAAGAAATCATGAAGTATATGAGTAAATTTTATAACGTTGCAATTGCTCGCCTTTCATAGATTTTTCAGAATCAAACTAGAATGAAAGCTGACCATGCCACTTCCGGGGCTGCTACTAGTTTTAAAATACACTATCATTCATGATTGCTGAACTCCTACTAGTTTTAAAATACACTATCATTCATGATTGCTGAACTGCTACTAGTTTTAAAATACGCTATCATTCATGATTGCTGAACTGCTACTAGTTTAAAAATACGCTATCATTCATGATTGCTGAACCGCTGCTAGTTTTAAAATACGCTATCATTCATGATTGCTGAACTGCTACTAGTTTTAAAATACGCTATCATTCATGATTGCTGAACTGCTACTAGTTTTAAAATACACTATCATTCATGATTGCTGAACTGCTACTAGTTTTAAAATACGCTATCATTCATGATTGCTGAACTGCTACTAGTTTTAAAATACGCTATCATTCATGATTGCTGAACTGCTACTAGTTTAAAAATGCACTATCATTCATGATTGCTGAACCGCTACTAGTTTTAAAATACGCTATCATTCATGATTGCTGAACTGCTACTAGTTTTAAAATACACTATCATTCATGATTGCTGAACTGCTACTAGTTTTAAAATACGCTATCATTCATGATTGCTGAACTGCTACTAGTTTTAAAATACACTATCATTCATGATTGCTGAACTGCTACTAGTTTTAAAATACACTATCATTCATGATTGCTGAACTGCTACTAGTTTTAAAATACACTATCATTCATGATTGCTGGAAAGAAAAATCGCACAAGGTATGAACGAAAACATCGCCACATCTTTAACAATGAAGGACCATAAACTCTGGGCCCATTGGTTTTTTAATATTTTTGAGCCAGTGGTGACATCTGTTCTCGATAGTGTTGGCGTGTTTGTTTCCTGCTTGAAGCATTATGTGAAGATAAGTGGAACCAGCTGGGTGAGGGCTAGATAAAGAGGATGATAAAGTGCTGATATCGATAAGGGATGGATCCACACTATCTTCATAAGTCCAGTCACCCGCATACCCACTAGGAGGCTGCTAATTAGCTTAATCAATACTTACTCTAAGTTGGTCACTGGCTAAGCCTTCGATGAGAACACACCGGTTTTAATCTGATTAACGTATATTGCTGATTTTTTTTTATCTCATAACACTATTCACCGCTGACACTACGTGTTATGTTATGGGCTCAGCTTAATTTAGCGTTGTGTAAAAATTCCTCATCTACGATGGAGTTGAGTGCAGTCGGCGCTTGAATAGATCTTCTACCTCTCTCTGCCGCACCTGACGGGGTCTGTTTTCTAACTCTCCTTCTCCTTCCTTTTTCTCAATCATCTCTGATTGACTCTCCCTCTCTTTCTCTCTCTCTCTCTCTCTCTCTCTCTCTCTCTCTCTCTCTCTCTCTCTCTCTCTCTCTCTCTCTCTCTCTCTCTCTCTCTCTCTCTCTCTCTCTCTCTCTCTCTCTCTCTCTGTTCGTTTCTCTTTTTCCTGTCCATTTCCTCTTTCTTGTCTATCTGCCAATACTTTTCTCTTCTTTTCTCCGTCTTCTTTATAAACGATACGCTGCCTCTATTTGTATAAAGTCAAATTGCTTTGAAGAAGTCTGTCAGCCTTACCTAATTCAAAAATCCCAGTTTGCAGTTATTCTTTCTTTAAAAAAACCGTTGAGATTATAATTTATGGGTCCAAAAATGTTGAAAAATGTATTACCTTTACTATCATATTTTTCTTTTTTATGTGATTTGTGATAATACTCTAACAATCTGTAAAAGCCATGTTACGTTTTGTATTTGACAACATAGTTGGTGCGATCTGACACTAAGCTTCTTAGATTACGACCTATACAAATAGAACTACGCATTGCTTACTTTCTTCAGACCATTTCCATTATCGAAATAAAAGCTCGCAAATGCAGTATGCATAACCATTCTTGCTTGGCCCGCTCAGAAAGAATGGAGGCAGGAAGAACAAACACTTAATACTCACGCTATAATCAATGTCTTAAATCTGGAGGTACAAGCAAGGAACAGATATGCATCGTTAACAGTGATTGCTGGAGGGAATGATTGATTGACTAGTCGATTGCGTGTACCGCTGGCGAGTTTATTTAAATTGCGATACGTATTCTTTTTATGCAAACTTGAAAATATAAGCAGCGTAGGGTGAAATACATGAGGTACTCCACTGGCAGCCCGTCTAGGGCTTGTTGGACCATGGTATGGTAAAGTTGCCACCTTAGGTTATAAAGTTACAAATTTGCTGTTACTATCAATCCTATAGAGTGTTGAGAGGCACGCAAAGGCTTTCTCAATGGTCTTTACTATCCAATGGGCCTATCTTAACTATCGGAGAAGCATTCCGCGAAAACAGCCTTTTCGCAAGGCGTGCGTCTCTTGCTTCTTGATAGAATTATTTATCACTAATCTATCGAGCTTTTCGCACCGATTTGTTTGTTCTTTCAAAAAAATTTTCGAGGGTAAGGTGAGTGCGAGGGACAATAGTTGGTCGCATAACTTGGGCAGCTGTAAAGGTAGCAGTCAACAATATTAGTAGTAGTAGTAGTAGTAGTAGTAGTAGTAGTAGTAGTAGTAGTAGTAGTAGTAGTAGTAGTAGTAGTAGTAGTAGTAGTAGTAGTAGTAGTAGTAGTAGTAGTAGTAGTAGTAGTAGTAGTAGTAGTAGTAGTAGTAGTAGTAGTAGTAGTAGTAGTAGTAGTAGTAGTAGTAGTAGAAGTAGTAGTAGTAGTAGGAGGAGGAGGAGGAGGAGGAGGAGGAGGAGTACGTCTTTTAATAACCCGAGATTTGAAGCTAGTGCTCAACAGTGGTTCGGCAAAGGTGTTGGGTAAATTGGACAAGGAACCGTAGACTTATGATTGTGACGGTTTCGGATGCCTTCCTTCTATTCAACCCAATTCAGTAGTAGTTGCACAGAAGACTGAGCACTTCAAATCTAAAGGAAGTGATATCAAATTTATCGTGGTGACGCTTGATTCTTTTTATTTGGGTCAGCAATGAATTTTCCAATATTATGTTTTTTCCTACAGGTGGCGTAATAACATAAAATAGAAACCGACATTAGTTAGATTAGGGCTAACAAAAAAAAATGTTTCGTTTTTCATATCAGGAAGGGATTAAACTGAAAGATTTCTACTAGAGTTATGGTTTGAGTTTTCTTTAACAAACAACGAAGCACGATTTTTTTTTAAATTTTGCACCGCACGGCAAAATTCAAAGTGTGTGCGTGTGTGATCTTGTATGTGTGTGTAATTATATGTGCGTGTGTGATCATGTGTGCGTGTGTGATTATGTGTGCGTGTGTGATCATGTATGTGTGTGTGATTATATGTGCGTGTGTGATCATGTATGTGTGTGTGATTACATGTGCGTGTGTGATCATGTGTGCGTGTGGGAATACATGTGCGTGTGTGATCATGTGTGCGTGTGTGATTATATGTACGTATATGATCATGTGTGCGTGTGGGAATACATGTGCGTGTGTGATCATGTGTGCGCGTGTGAATACATGTGCGTGTGGGAATATATGTGCGTGTGTGATCATGTGTGCGTGTGGGAATATATGTGCGTGTGTGATCATGTGTGCGTGTGGGAATATATGTGCGTGTGTGATCATGTGTACGTGTGGGAATATATGTGCGTGTGTGATCATGTCTGCGTGTGGGAATATATGTGCGTGTGTGATCATGTCTGCGTGTGGGAATATATGTGCGTGTGTGATCATGTGTGCGTGTGTGATTATATGTACGTATATGATCATGTGTGCGTGTGTGATTATATGTGTGCGAATGTGATCATGTGTGCGTGTGTGAATATATGTGCGTGTGTGATCATGTGTGCGTGATATGTGCGTGTGTGATCATGTGTGCGAATGTGATCATGTGTGCGTGTGTGAATATATGTGCGTGTGATCATGTGTGCGAATGTGATCATGTGTGCGTGTGTGATTATATGTGCGTGTGTGATCATATGTACGTATATGATCATGTGTGCGTGTGTGAATATATGTACGTATATGATCATGTGTGCGTGTGTGAATATATGTACGTATATGATCATGTGTGCGTGTGTGAATATATGTACGTATATGATCATGTGTGCGTGTGTGATCATGTATGCGTGTGTGATTATATGTGCGTGTGTGATCATGTGTGCGTGTGTGATTATGTGTGCGCGTGTGAATACATGTGCGTGTGTGATCATGTGTGCGAATGTGATCATGTGTGCGTGTGTGATCATGTGTGCGTGTGTGATTATATGTACGTATATGATCATGTGTACGTGTGTGATTATATGTACGTATATGATCATGTGTACGTGTGTGATTATATGTACGTATATGATCATGTGTGCGTGTGTGATTATATGTACGTATATGATCATGTGTGCGTGTGTGATTATATGTACGTATATGATCATGTGTGCGTGTGTGATTATATGTGCGTGTGTGATTATATGTGCGTGTGTGATTATATGTGCGTGTGTGATTATATGTGCGTGTGTGATTATATGTGCGTGTGTGATTATATGTGCGTGTGTGATTATATGTGCGTGTGTGAATACATGTGCGTGTGTGATCATGTGTACGAATGTGATCATGTGTGCGTGTGGGAATATATGTGCGTGTGTGATCATGTGTGCGCGTGTGAATACATGTGAGTGTGTGATCATGTGTACGTATGTGATCATGTGTGCGTGTGTGATTATATGTACGTATATGATCATGTGTGCGTGTGGGAATACATGTGCGTGTGTGATTATATGTACGTATATGATCATGTGTGCGTGTGTGATTATATGTACGTATATGATCATGTGTGCGTGTGTGATTATATGTGCGTGTGTGATTATATGTACGTATATGATCATGTGTGCGTGTGTGATTATATGTACGTATATGATCATGTGTGCGTGTGTGATTATATGTGCGTGTGTGATCATGTGTGCGTATGTGATCATGTGTGCGTGTGGGAATATATGTGCGTGTGTGATCATGTGTGCGTGTGTGATTATATGTGCGTGTGTGATTATATGTACGTATATGATCATGTGTGCGTGTGTGATTATATGTACGTATATGATCATGTGTGCGTGTGGGAATACATGTGCGTGTGTGATTATATGTACGTATATGATCATATGTGCGTGTGTGATTATATGTACGTATATGATTATATGTACGTATATGATCATATGTGCGTGTGTGATTATATGTACGTATATGATCATATGTACGTATATGATCATATGTACGTGTGTGATTATATGTACGTATATGATCATGTCTGCGTGTGTGATTATATGTACGTATATGATCATATGTGCGTGTGTGATTATATGTACGTATATGATCATATGTACGTGTGTGAAAGATGGCAAGGGGACATAACCGAGAGGTATGGAAGCCTGAGTGAATTCACTGCGCTCTACAGGGCATGGAGGTTTCTCAAGAAGTTAACAAAAATTGTGTTCTTTAGTCTAAGAACCGGAAATAGCTCGGACGTGGTAAATGTGTCAGTTTGCGCTGTCCGTCAGTTAGTGGAAACTGTCCCAAATGTGAGGTTGTCGAGATCAAACAAAAGTCAAAAAAATCTTTTGTAAGAAATTTCGGTCAGTGACCTTGCTATCTCTGAGGTGAAAAAGGGGATTTTTTACGTTCGAGAGGTAGAGAGAGAGAAAGAAGAAAGAGAGAGAGAGAGAGAGAGAGAGAGAGAGAGAGAGAGAGAGAGAGAGAGAGAGAGAGAGAGAGAGAGAGAGAGAGAGAGAGAGAGAGAGAAATATGATTGCTCTAAAAACCATAGTGAAGTTTGTACATTTTGATGGAAACAAAACCTTAATTACATCGAACAAAAAAACTGAGATTCCACGCTCCCGATTAGAAGATTAAAAAAATAAAAGTTTATGGTTTTAAAGCACTAGGCTATCATTTTTCAGAACACAAACCTGCTCCAAACGTTGAAGTTTGTCAGAGCCAACGGACCCCAGATTTGACAGCCTGCCAATCTCACGTGGACGCTGAAGAAGAAAAGAAATATGTTTCCATTACATGTGTCAAAATCACGTGACATTTCTTTGAACACCCAATCTAACGCGAAAAGGGAAATATCCGCAGCGAATTGTTCAAACAGAAGAAGGTTTTGTTCTCGACTGACTAGGCCCGCACCCATTCTTCTTGAACACATAGGCACATAAAACTATGACGTACTTGCGTCAACGCCATTTTTTTCTGGCCGTATGTTTCTCTCCATGTTGCCGCACTAATTTGTTATTCAGTTTCAGAGTCAGCGGTAATGAGCATGGTGCCTGTCGTTATTCAGGTTTTTCTATCTACATCAAAAAAGGTGTAGAGTTCGTATCCCGGTTCTGCCAGGTGCGCTATTGAAGCTCTTGGAGATTTTCTCCCCACACATTTCTTCATCCCACTAAGCTGCAAAACTTCAAGCTGGGTTTAAGAATTGACATGTGATCAAATTGCGTATATTTAAAAAAAAAAAAAGTTATTTTGGTAACGGGAATTCCCGAAAACTTTGCGCAGCGCTTAAAATTTCAGAGCGAGCAAGGGTTAAAGAAACATTTTTCAGATGTGAATAAGAAGAAGCATAATTTGTATATCAGTATCTCTGTTACGTGGAATGAAAGTGATTCGATGCAGAGTTTCGATGAAGACGGCAATTTGTGAATGGTAAGAATAGAATAAATTTTGCTTATAAAGAATCTGCATTTGTAATATCTGTGAAAGTTGCAACGAGTATCGTCAATAACCAAAAAAAAAAAAACTGCTCAAGTGGAAATTATCAGCTTGATGGATTTCCTTTACTCGTTTACAAAAAAATTATTATTGAAATAAACAGAGATATACATTCTACACTTAATATGCTTTACTGTAATAGGCTTTTAGCTCATGACTTCTTTGTTTATTACTTTTAATTTTATCAGTTCTGGTACATGATGATATTTATAATATAATGTTGAAACACGATTTTATTTTACTTTTTTAAGTTATAAATTTAACAAATAGTTTCAAAATGCTCTTTGTGAAACAATCAGATAAAGCTTCTCTTTAGGCAATTCGAGTCTAAAAATGGTATTATTTTAATCATTTTAAAAGTCATGAAATATACTGCGAAATGGATAGTGATGAAATTTACAAATAAATGTAGACTTTTTTATAAAATGTCTTGATTTAAAAGCCAAAAAGTGATGCAGAAAATCTTTTAGTTAAAAATAAATTAAACTGTCATTGTGAAATGTTAATACTTTGCTCGCGTCACGCAGTAATTGTTTTTGGACATGTATTATTGCAACTCTGACCAAGGACGGATTCATTTAACTTTTGAAGCCAAAGTTTGAAAAGAAAATGTTTACATAAAAAAGAAAAATTGTTCATTATTTCTATAACGACCCTAAATTGTGTTGTTCACCTCTTACTCTAAAGGTCAAAGTTCACCCACGGTGCGGTTAAGATCGGTGATAACCGTTGGTTTTGACGATGTCTCGAGCAGCGCCCTGGAGTCGTGTGCCTCTTACCCTGGCTTTTCTGATGGTTCTGGGAGGTAAATCCTCTTTGATGGGGACATTTTGTGAGAATTAAGACTTCAGAGAATGGGCGAATTTTTTGTTTTGTTTTGTTTTTATTTTTACTAACTCAACATAGTTTGAAGCTGATATGTCATCATGATTCATTGGCATATTCCCGAGCTTCTTACGATAATTCCCACTTCAGTCGCATTTTTTCATCAGTTAAAATTTTTTTACAAAGAAAAAATTGTGGAAATCGTTTCAAGCTCTGCCTGTCTCGGTGTCCAGTTCATGAGGACAGGGTCCACACCTTTTGTGGAAATTATGACTTAAATTTTTATAAGGAATGTGATTTCACAAGGGTTTATGCTACCATAAGCTCTACTTTAAGTTGTTGTCTGCGTATGAAGTAATAGCACCTGCCAGAATGCACATTGGTGTGAAAGTTGAAATAAAAATTTGAAAGAAACGTTTGACATGAGAAAACATTATTTACAACAATCCAGTTCTGCGTAGCTGTTCAAAACTCCTCTAGTTGTTGAACAATTCTTACGACATCCAACAAAGTGACATAACTCTGTAAAATCGCAGTCCCTTTATGTTCCTTCCCTTACCTTGTATCTTTTAAAATTCACTGTATTCGAATTTTTTCAAACTTCCAGGAAAAACGGTAATATTGAAAAAAAAGAAAGATAAAGAAAAAAATATTTGATGCGGATGTGCATAAAGCTTACTTTTTTTAAATTAAAAAAAATTATCTTCTTATTCATAATCATATTTGGATGTGGATCAACACAAGAACAATTATTATATTCGTAAACAAATGTTTATTCTTACAAGAACTAAAAAATATTGATCTTAAATCTGTTTCACAGACAGACTTTCATTCTAGTGAAATATTCAAAATTTACAGTTCAAGCCAAAGATGTAGACAGCTTTCTACACATTTCAAATCTAGTATAAATATCATAAATCTTTTTATAGCTATAGAGCAGACATTCATGAAACATCTCAAACTATCCTAAAAGCAATTCTCTACTGTGATGTCATATAAAACATAAAACTCTGAATTGTTTTTTCTGTTATGAAGTTTCTCCTCGGTACACTGTTTCAACATGATGAGAACATATACTTCCTTTGAATTACGGATTCAAAATTATTCTTCGTATTTTTAAAAGCTTCAGTTGAAAACATAACGTGTAATAAGTTCTCTATAAAGTCGAGCGAGGATCTACCTCAAATAAGACAAACTTCCAAAAGTTCTGAAACCAAATCTGGTCAGCAGGTACTTTTTCACTAATCTAATGTTAAAAAAATGATACATTTTAGCAATGTGATACCACGAAGCCATATCACTCCGTGTGTATTTAGATTTGTTGTGAATATGCTGCACTAAAACAAATTGAGAAAAAACTGGCAAATTTCATATCCTGCTTTCCCAATGAAGGTAACCTATTATATCCTCAAAACGTATCACAGTTTGAAAGATTATATCGGAAGTAAAAATTCTATATCTATCTTCTCAATTCAATAGACCATATCAGAAGTATAACTCTATATTGATCTTCTCTCTAGACCATATCGGAAGTATAACTCTATATCAATCTTCTCTCTAGACCATATCGGAAGTATAACTCTATATCGACCTTCTCTCTAGACCATATCGGAAGTATAACTCTATATCAACCTTCTCTCTAGACCATATCGGAAGTATAACTCTATATCAATCTTCTCTCTAGACCATATCGGAAGTATAACTCTATATCAACCTTCTCTCTAGACCATATCGGAAGTATAACTCTATATCAACCTTCTCTCTAGACCATATCGGAAGAATAACTCCATATCATTCTCCTTTCTAGACCATATCGGAAGTCTAACTCTCTATCGACCTTTTCTCTAAACCATATCAAAAGTATTAACTCTCTATCGACCTTCTCTCTAGACCCTATTGGAAATATAACTCTATTTATAGCTTCTCGCGAGACCATATCGGAAGAATAATTCTATATCGACCTTCTCTCTAGACCATATCGGAAGTATAACTCAATATCGACCTTTTCTCTAAACTTTATCGCAAGTATAGCCGTATATCAATCTTCTCTCAAGACCATATCGGAAGTATAACTCTATATCAATCTTCTCTCAAGACCATTTCGGAGGTATAACTCTATATCGACCTTCTCTCTAGACCATAGCGAAAGTATAACTCTATATCAACCTTCTCTCTAAACTTTATCGCAAGTATAGCCGTATATCAATCTTCTCTCAAGACCATATCGGAAGTATAACTCTATATCGACCTTCTCTCTAGACCATATCGGAAGTATAAATCTATATCAATCTTCTCTCAAGACCATTTCGGAAGTATAACTCTTTATCAATCTTCTCTCGAGACCATATCGAAAGTATAACTCTATATCAAACTTCTCCCTAGACCATATTAGAAGTATAGCTCTATATCAAACTTCTCTCCAGACCATATCGGAAGTTTAACTCTATATCTACCTTCTCTCTAGACCATATCGGAAGTTTAACTCTATATCTACCTTCTCTCTAGACCATATCGGAAGTTTAACTCTATATCTACCTTCTCTCTAGACCATATCGGAAGTTTAACTCTATATCAATCTTCTCTCTAGACCATATCGGAAGTTTAACTCTATATCAAACTTCTCTCTAGACCATATCGGAAGTTTAACTCTATATCAAACTTCTCTCTAGACCATATCGGAAGTTTAACTCTATATCAAACTTCTCTCTAGACCATATCGGAAGTTTAACTCTATATCAATCTTCTCTCAAGACCATATCGGAAGTATAACTCTATATCAATCTTCTCTCAAGACCATATCGGAAGTATAACTCTATATCAATCTTCTCTCAAGACCATATCGGAAGTATAACTCTATATCAAACTTCTCTCTAGACCATATCGGAAGTTTAACTCTATATCAAACTTCTCTCTAGACCATATCGGAAGTTTAACTCTATATCAATCTTCTCTCTAGACCATATCGGAAGTTTAACTCTATATCAATCTTCTCTCTAGACCATATCGGAAGTTTAACTCTATATCAAACTTCTCTCTAGACCATATCGGAAGTTTAACTCTATATCAATCTTCTCTCTAGACCATATCGGAAGTTTAACTCTATATCAAACTTCTCTCTAGACCATATCGGAAGTTTAACTCTATATCAAACTTCTCTCTAGACCATATCGGAAGTTTAACTCTATATCGACCTTCTCTCCAGACCATATCGGAAGTATAACTCTATATCAATCTTCTCTCTAGACCATATCGGAAGTTTAACTCTATATCAAACTTCTCTCTAGACCATATCGGAAGTTTAACTCTATATCAAACTTCTCTCTAGACCATATCGGAAGTTTAACTCTATATCAAACTTCTCTCTAGACCATATCGGAAGTTTAACTCTATATCAAACTTCTCTAGACCATATCGGAAGTTTAACTCTATATCAAACTTCTCTCTAGACCATATCGGAAGTTTAACTCTATATCAAACTTCTCTCTAGACCATATCGGAAGTTTAACTCTATATCAAACTTCTCTCTAGACCATATCGGAAGTTTAACTCTATATCAATCTTCTCTCTAGACCATATCGGAAGTTTAACTCTATATCAAACTTCTCTCTAGACCATATCGGAAGTTTAACTCTATATCAAACTTCTCTCTAGACCATATCGGAAGTTTAACTCTATATCAAACTTCTCTCTAGACCATATCGGAAGTTTAACTCTATATCAACCTTCTCTCTAGACCATATTGGAAGTTTAACTCTATATCAAACTTCTCTCCAGACCATATCGGAAGTTTAACTCTATATCAAACTTCTCTCCAGACCATATCGGAAGTTTAACTCTATATCAAACTTCTCTCTAGACCATATCGGAAGTTTAACTCTATATCGACCTTCTCTCTAGACCATATCGGAAGTTTAACTCTATATCAACCTTCTCTCTAGACCATATCGGAAGTTTAACTCTATATCAATCTTCTCTCTAGACCCAAACCCGAGGAGGGTTGTAGTGGTTGCCTTCACCAGCCCTACAACCCTCACAACAGACTACGGAGTGTACGAGCTTTACGACGCGGCAGTCAGTAAACCAGACGCGGAGACCTTGTGCTCAGATCTAGGGCTCCAACTCGCCACGTTCACGTCAAACGTTGAGTTCCAAGCCCTGCTCAATGCTATAGATGGCGACTCGGCAGTCGATTCTGAGCAGTTCTGGATTAACCCCACAATTGTGTCGAGTAAGTTGCTGTGTTTTATGTGTTCATCTTGGTTAGATTTTCAAGTAATGTGTTTTTCTTTTAATTTTGTATTATTTCTTCTATACGCAAAGGGTATGACAGAATCGATTTGTTTAGGATTATGAAGGTGAGTCTAGGAATAATGAAAGTACTTATAATGAAGGATGAGTCATAAATTATGTGGTAAAACATATCTTGATTTAAATATCTATGTCAGACCCTCATATCTCCTTTTCCTCAATATTATCCCGGTCTCTTCATAATCATAGGGATATGGAGTGTGTTGGATAGAGCCTTCTTTGTAACACTCATAAAACTCGTTATAAAACACTTTTGAAGTCCTAGAAGCCAACAAGAAAGGAGATTTTTTTTCAAGTTTCAAGGTGCATTAGAACCATAAATGAAATACTAGTCATACTTTGCCCTTTCCTCTAGTGCACATCAGTGCTGTTACGTGCTGATCAAGTTAGTGCCCACTCACAAATGGGTATAAAACTGTTTTACTTTTATTTTTAATCGATGTAAAATGCCTTTTCTTGGACCCAACTTCGGTTCTGGTTTGAGCTAAGGTTCGAATTCTAAACCTCATAATCCTTACTCTCAAGTTATACCAACGCCATGATATAACATGGCGATTTATAGAGGTTACCAATGCTAAGATATAACATAGCGATTTATAGAGGTTACCAATGCCATGATATAACATGGCGATTTATAGAGGTTACCAATGCTAAAATATAACATGGCGATTTATAGAGGTTACCAATGCTAAGATATAACATGGCGATTTATAGAGGTTACCAATGCCATGATATAACATAGCGATTTATAGAGGTTACCAATGCTAAGATATAACATAGCGATTTATAGAGGTTACCAATGCCATGATATAACATGGCGATTTATAGAGGTTACCAATGCTAAGATATAACATAGCGATTTATAGAGGTTACCAATGGTAAGATATAACATGGCGATTTATAGAGGTTACCAATGCTAAGATATAACATGGCGATTTATAGAGGTTACCAATGCCATGATATAACATGGCGATTTATAGAGGTTACCAATGCCATGATATAACATGTCGATTGATAGAGGTTACCAATGCTAAGATATAACATAGCGATTTATAGAGGTTACCAATGCCATGATATAACATGGCGATTTATAGAGGTTACCAATGCTAAGATATAACATGGCGATTTATAGAGGTTACCAATGCTAAGATATAGCATATAACTTGAGCATTAACGAGCCAAGCGCAATGTCCGACAGTTACATAACAAAAAGATGTTTTTCATACTGTGTATATTTTACGTAAACATTAAACTCTCAACAAATCTGTTGGTATTGAAGTTCAAATATCAGAAACTATTATAATGGGGTTTAACTCATTCTTTATAATTACAAGACATTGCAACATATGGATTACTGACTTGTCTCTCATATAACTTTTTTGTTGGATGAAGACATTGCAACATTCTCAGCCGCATAGATTTTTCATGATTTTTTTTGAATATTTTGGCGCTTTCCATTTTGCGTATCCGGACAAGTCTTTACCCCATTTGCATCGACTGCCACATTTAAAACTAGTAGAAGCCATGTTTATCAAGAACTTACAATTTGAAACTATATGTTTATTATATTTCAGCGACAGCTTATTTCGGGACTGAAGTAGTCACTGGCTCAAGCTGGTACAGTGGTGAGCCAAACTACTCGTGTGATGACGTCTGCTGCCACAGGTAGGCCGAAACTCTGGTGTAGTAGTGGTAATAGTGATAGTAGTAGTAGTAGCACTACCACCACCACCACCACCACAACTACTACTACTACTACTACTACTACTACTACTACTACTACTACTACTACTACTACTACTACTACTACTACTACTACTACTAGTACTACTACTACTACCACCACCACTACTACTACTACTACTACTACTACTCCTGCTGCTGCTGCTGCTACTACTAACTACTACTACTACTACTACTACTACTACTACTACTACTACTACTACTAATACTACTACTACTACTACTACTACTACTACTACTACTACTACTCCTGCTGCTACTACTACTACTGCTGCTACAACTACTACTACTACTACTACTACTACTACTACTACTACTACTACTACTACTACTACTACTACTACTACTACTACTACTACTACTACTACTACTATTATTATTATTATTATTATTATTATTATTATTATTATTATTATTATTATTATTATTATTATTATTATTATTATTATTATTATTATTATTGTTGTTGTTGTTGTTGTTGTTGTTGTTGTTGTGGTTGCAAACACCGCTTCTTCTATTTTTTGTTGCTGTTGCTAATTTTGTTTAGGTTTTTGCCGTTATTGAGAAAATTATTTTTTGTATCTCTGAATTTCTCTTTTGTCGTACTTTTATTTCTCAGGATCAAACCTGGCTCATTTTTCCGAGCAAACGGACTTGCAGATATAGACTGTACACGTCTTTACAGCTATATTTGCAGTAAGTAAATCCATATACAAAACAATATCAGCATTGCCATCGTTTTTTTTTTTTCGATTCGTCAGTAACTTAGGTTGCTTTTATTTTTTTTTAAGTTATTGAGATCTTTATGTTTGTTGTTTGTCTGATTGATGTTTTTGTTGGTTTTTTTTTTGTTTTTTCTTTTGTTTCAAGTTTGTTTGTTTTTGTTTTATTCAAAAATGTAAGTGCAACTTATTTCTATTTCATCCTTTTTTTAACGCTTGAAATTCTCTCTACTTTTTCAAACAGGTCGAGAATAATGTTTCATTTCAAATAATGATAAAACACCAACTCTTGTTTTTTCGAAAGTAAACGTTAACTTTACATCATACAGTTATGTTGTTTTTTTTTTTAACTTAAGAAATATAAAATATCAAGAAATTTTAATAGCATTTAGATTTAAGCAAAATGACAAAACCAATTTCAACCTAATCTTTCTTGTCTCACTTTCTTTCGCATAGCCACGACAGTCGCAACGACAACTTTCACTACAACTACACCTACAACCACAGAAGCTACAACAACCACAACCGTTAAACCTACAACACCCACAACTTCTGAACCTTCAACAACGACAACCTCAGAACTTACAACAACCACAACCGCAGAACTTACAACAACCACAACCGCAGAACCTACAACACCCACAACTTCTGAACCTTCAACAACGACAACTTCTGAACCCACTACAAGCACGACCTCTGAACCTACAACAACCACAACCTCAGAACCTACAACAACCACAACCGCAGAACCTACAACAACCACAACTTCTGAACTTTTAACAACGACAACTTCTGAACCTACTACAAGCACGACCTCTGAACCTACAACAACCACAACCTCAGAACCAACAACAACCACAACCGCAGAACCTACAACAACCACAACTTCTGAACCTTTAACAACGACAACTTCTGAACCTACTACAAGCACGACCTCTGAACCTACAACAACCACAACCTCAGAACCTACAACAACCACAACCGCAGAACCTACAACAACCACAACTTCTGAACCTTTAACAACGACAACTTCTGAACCTACTACAAGCACGACCTCTGAACCTACAACAATCACAACCTCTGAACCTACAACAACCACAACCGCAGAACCTACAACACCCACAACCTCTGAACCTTCAACAGCAACTTCTGAACTTACTACAACCACAACTTCTGAACCCACCACAAGCACTGATAGTGTCACAACTGCAACCAAAGACCCTTCCACAGAAACAACCTCAGAATCAAGCCCAACTACAACATCTGAACAAACAACCACTATAACCACAGAGCCTTTCACGGCAACTACCACTGAAACACCTACAACATCAACTACACTATCTACAACGACAGTTGATTCTACCACCACTCTGACTTCAACAAACACAGTGATGACCACGCTGGCTGGATCTGATAACATTACGGCAGCAGTAACTTCAGTGGTAGCCATGCTTGATGACAGCAAGTAAGATAAAGAGTTTAATGATAGTCAGAGTAGTAGCGGCTGTAGTAGTAGTAGTAGTAGTAGTAGTAGTAGTAGTAGTAGTAGTAGTAGTAGTAGTAGTAGTAGTAGTAGTAGTAGTAGTAGTAGTAGTAGTAGTAGTAGTAGTAGTAGTAGTAGTAGTAGTAGTAGTAGTAGTAGTAGTAGTAGTAGTAGTAGTAGTAGTAGTAGTAGTAGTAGTAGTAGAAGTGGTAGCAGTTTTGGTAGTAATAGTAGTAGTAGTAGTAGTAGTAGTATTAGTAGTAGTAGTAGTAGTAGAAGTAGTAGGAGTTGTAGTACTAGTAGTAGTAGTAGTAGTAGTAGTAGTAGTAGTAGTAGTAGTAGTAGTAGTAGTAGTAGTAGTAGTAGTAGTAGTAGTAGTAGTGGTGGTTGTGGTGGTGGTGGTAGTAGTAGTAGTAGTAGTAGTAGTAGTAGTAGTAGTAGTAGTAGTAGTAGTAGTAGTAGTAGTAGTAGTAGTAGCAGTGAACTTTTTTCTTTATGCTAATTAACTGGTTTTTCACATGGGCATCATTTGATTTTGTTAAAATATGGTTATTCAGTTTGGCATACATACTGTTTTTGATTATTTTATCTGGGTTTTTTTTTTAACGTTTTAGTCGAGTATTTATTTCGCTTTTCCTGTCAGAGTGGCCATGAGCTCAGGCGAGCAGATGGTGTTGCTGTACCTGGGTATTGTCCTGGGAGGGTCGGTGCTCCTCAGCTGTCTGTGTACCTGTTTCTGGGTAGCCGTGAACTGGAGAAGAAGACGGCTGCGGGAAAACCCGAAGTCCCAGGCCACAGAGGCAAGCGAGAGTAGTGATTTAGAAACGGAAGACGAGAAAGGAGACGATGAGGACGATGATAATGATCGTGACGAAGGATACAGCGACAATGAAAATGGCGGGAAGGTCGATGACAGTAGCAGCGTCAACCGTCTGTTCCAGTAAATCCACTAATCTTCGTAATAGTTTCAAAATAACTCCGTTCACAAAAAAAAAAAGATTTAACGTAAGGAATTTTCTAATGCAAATCCATAACTCAAAAATCCCAAGACAACGAATATATAAATGTAACAGATTATTTGTCAGGTTTGCAACACAGAATTTGCCTCAACGCTCTCCGAAACGACTGGTTGAATCGGTAATAAACAAATATGTTGAGAGAACAATTCAGGAGCTGGAATACATAAAAAAGGGCCAATAAAATCAGATACGCGTTTTCATATTCCTTTCCTACTCCCAGTCTGGTTTCCAAGTGAGTCACAGTGATTACTACCATCCTTGACAGGTTGCAGGCGAAGCAAATAGTGCACAACACGATAACCGTTTTGATCACATTCAAATTCCTAGAGGACTGTGTATTTTTACCGCTTTGTGCTGTTGTGACGTCATTTTCTCCGTAATTAGAGGACTGTGTATTTTTATCGCTGTGTGCTGTTGTGACGTCATTTTCTCCGTAATTAGAGGAATGTGTATTTTTATCGCTGTGTGCTGTTGTGACGTCATTTTCTCCGTAATTAGAGGAATGTGTATTTTTATCGCTGTGTGCTGTTGTGACGTCATTTTCTCCGTAATTAGAGGAATGTGTATTTTTATCGCTGTGTGCTGTTGTGACGTCATTTTCTCCGTAATTAGAGGAATGTGTATTTTTATCGCTGTGTGCTGTTGTGACGTCATTTTCTCCGTAATTAGAGGAATGTGTATTTTTATCGCTGTGTGCTGTTGTGACGTCATTTTCTCCGTAATTAGAGGACTGTGTATTTTTATCGCTGTGTGCTGTTGTGACGTCATTTTCTCCGTAATTAGAGGAATGTGTATTTTTATCGCTGTGTGCTGTTGTGACGTCATTATCTCCGTAATTAGAGAAATGTGTATATTTATCCCTGTGCGGTGTTGTATCATCTTTCCCTCTGCAATCCAAACATTTTCCTTCCCTGTCTAGACCTTTTCCATGTTCGTTCATGTAGGCTGGTTTGCCACCGCTTTCAATTTCTGTTTGTGGCTCGAAATTTGGTTCCTCAGCCTGGGGTTGAGTACGAGAAGCGCCGCTGCTCCCTAGCATGTTCCCTAGCATGTTCCCTTGAGAACCGCTCGCTCGTCTGCTAGCTGGGTGAAGCCTCTTACCCTTCCCTCCCTGAAACCTGGAGGAGCGGTTGAGCGAGACAATCATCAGTAGAGTACACACAAACACAGCAGTCGTGACAACTGCTGCCTGGCATGAGTGAACAGCGTCAACGTAAACATCCACAGCGGCGCGATCTGGCGACAGCCACAGAGCCAAGAAAGTAGAATTTCCCGACGTCCTCATCTCGAAACCGCTGGAGAGGAAGTGTGGCAGTAACAGACCGAAACACAACAGGTAGATACAGAAAATAACTGCCACGCTTCTCCGGAAAGTAAAAATGTCCTTAAACTTGAGAGGGAGGCAGACGCAAAGGCACCTCTCAAGGGAGAGAAATAAGGTGAGGGTATTGGACACGTCATAAAATATGCCAGATATATACACTAGGAAAAAGTAAAAAGCAAAGGGATCGAAACCAGGCGTTCTGCCGAGGTATATCAGAATGTTTTGCACTATCGCGCAAAGTCCAAACAGTGTGGAGAAAAAATCCGTGCTGGAGAGACAGAAGAGACAGAGACTGACGCAAGTGCGCATGCCTTGTTTTACGAGAACCATCATGTTGAGCATGTTTGCACAGAGTGTAAACATACTTAAAGTAGAAAGGAAAACGATATTCAGATATAGGTCTACAAATCGCATCACTTTGGTCATGTACCTGTCTCCAACTGTAGCGCAGGTCGAGTTATGAAAGCAGACCGAGTGGGTGACATCATTCAGTGTAAGAACTGTGGTAGAGTTATTGGTGATACTGCTGTGGTCCCCAACCAATTCCATCACTAGAAAACTTGGACTTTGAAGAAGCTTATCAAGATCGTGTATAAATGTGTTACCATTATACTCCGATCTAGTGAAGTTGATACCTCTGCTGATTGTTCCCAGTTTAATTACTTTTAGCGAGATGTTTTGATTTATATCTTAAAATGTCTCATATTTCAATGAATATTTTTATAACTTGGGTTTTTATTATTACAGATTTTTTTAAATGTGACTTTAAAAAAAAAAAAGACAAACGTTTCTTTTTCAAGATGTGACCTTTTCAAAATACACCAACAGTCTCTGTCTGTATGACATACATCAATATTTCAAACGATACACCTACTCTGATGAAACAAATATTGAAAGAAACCGAAGCCAATGCCATGTGTGCAGTCTACATCTTCACAAGACAATTATTTAACCGTTAAACAAAATCTGCCCCTAGTTTCCCCGTAAAATTACCTCCATTTGCGCCGCACAAGATTTTTTTTTAAACATTGATTTTATACAGGGCATATTTTATTAGCAATTAGAATGACCATCAAGGCAATGAGAGTAAGGAAATTGCTGCAAATGACTGATTCCCAATTTCGTAACACCCGCTTCTGTTGAAGGGAAACTCAACAGAGAGATAAATTATGAAAATAATTTATTTGCAGTTCTTCAAGTATAATGCCCAGTCAAATACAACCTCGCCATATTCTCCGCTATGATTTTCATGATGTTTCGTCAGAGCATCTTTACAATTTAAACTTTGGATTTAAAACTTATGCAACAGACATTTTCAGCAAAGTTGATAGCGGCAGATAATGACACAATCCTTGCAGTACCGTGTGCAGATCACCTAAACGTCAGCTCATAGGATTATAAAATTGCGGCTAAATTCTCCTGACATTTCTCTTTGTATGATTTTAGAATCCTTAGATCTTACCAACCCGTGGCGTGCAATAAACGCATCCGTGTTGAATTCTACGATTAAAAAAAAGGCACATGCGGGTTTGAAAAGGTACACTTTACTTGTGGCCGGAATAGTTTGAAATGGTTTATAATTCAGGTAAACTGATTTAATATTCTGAAGTGTGGGAAATTTCTCCAATTTTCCTCTAACCAAAGAAAGCAGGGTAGAAAACCGGTGTCATAGAGTTCGTGAAATAGTTGGAAAACGTTTGTGTGAATTATGAAGCCAGGCGAAAATTGAGGATTATTTAACCAAGCATTTTTAGACCACCTTGATATTTCAGATTTTGCATAAAGTAAATGATCCTAGATATTGGAGTAAAATATTTTTCATCAAAAAAGCCGAGGTTTTCTTGGTTTTTTTTTTTTTTTGGGGGGGGGGGGGGGGACATCAGAAGCAAAAATTAGACTATTATTTTCTAAAAAGAAAAAGGTGAATGTGAGAACTACTTCCTGTAAGCACAGCTGGGCAGAGTTGGCATTCCGTTTGAAATAGATCTACATATTAGATCAGTGTAAGATCAAGTAAACAATCTAAAAAAGATATTTCCAGCACTTAACTCAAATAAAGAGGTCAAGATTTAAATTTTACTTTGAGGCTTGGAGTTTCAAAAAAATTCAATTTCTAGATTTAGATTTTGTTTAGAATAAGAATTATCGAGATGTCTAGATTCTAAATAGAGTTGGGGTGAAGGCATATATCTGTATCATGCCAATAAAAGGATAGATATCGAGACCATTTATAAAGCTATTTTATACACATCACTAACCCAGCTCCTGCAAATTCACACGAAGATGCCATTTGTAGAATGGGTTTTTCAGCTTGTTTTTAATCATAAAGGTCGAAGGAAGATCAGTTTGGCACGCAACGGTACTGATAATATAAAAATTGCCTTTAGATTTATAAAACACGTAAAGGGAATTCTCCTGAAACAAAGTAAATGATTTTTTCCAATCGTCTCTTAATGGAAAAAACGGTAACGGTAAGCAGTGGTAGATGACCTAATACCCACAGCATTGGAAGATAAGTTAATACCCACACCATTGGTAGATAAGTTTATACCCACAACATTGGTAGATAAATTAATACCCATACCATTGGTAGATAAGTAAATACCCACACCATTTGTACATAAATTAATACCCACACCATTGGTAAATAAATTAATACCCAGACCAGTGGTAGATAAGTAAATACCAACACCATTTGTACATAAATTAATACCCACACCATTGGTAGATAAGATATTAGCCACACCATTGGTAGATAAGTTAATACCCACACCATTGGTAGATAAGTTAATACCCACACCATTGGTAAATAAGTTAATACCCACACCATTGGTAGATAAGTTAATACCCACACCATTGGTAGATAAGTTAATACCCACACCATTGGTAGATAAGTTAATACCCACACCATTGGTAGATGAGTTAATACCCATGCAAGTGGAAGATGAGTTAATACTACACACAGCATTGGTATATAAGTTAATACCCACACCATTGCTAGATGAGTTAATACCCATGCAAGTGGTAGATGAGTTAATACTACACACAACATTGATACTTAAGTTAATACCCACACCATTGCTATACCAGTAAATACCAACACAAGTGGTAGATGAGTTAATACAACACGTAACATTGGTAGATAAGTTAATACCCACACCATTGGTAGATAAGTTAATACCCACACCATTGGTAGATAAGTTAATACCCACACCATTGGTAGATAAGTTAATACCCACACCATTGGTAGATAAGTTAATACCCACACCATTGGTAGATAAGTTAATACCCACACCATTGGTAGATAAGTTAATAGCCACACCATTGGTAGATAAGTTAATACCCACACCATTGCTAGATCAGTAAATACCAACACAAGTAGTAGATGAGTTAATACTACACGCAACATTGGTAGATAAGTTAATACCCACACCATTGGTAGATAAGTTAATACCCACACCATTGGTAGATAAGTTAATAGCCACACAAGTGGTAGATGAGTTAATAGTACCTACATCATTTGTAGATGAGTTAATACCCATACAAGTGGTAAATAAGTTAATACTACACACAGCATTGGTAGATAAGTAAAAACTCATACCATTAGTAGACAATTTAATACCCAAACCATTGGTAAAAACAAATAGTTAATAAACACCATTAGTAGATAAGTTTATACCCACACCATTGGAAGATAAGTTAATACTGCACATAACATTGATAGATAATTTAATACTCATGCAAAGGGTAGATGAGTGTGGTTTAATCAAAACTCACACCAGCGGTCTATGAGTTACAGCCCTCGTCTTTTCAGTTCTATCAGTTTCTTCTTCTTCTTCTTCTTCTTCTTCTTCTTCTTCTTCTTCTTCTTCTTCTTCTTCTTCTTCTTCTTCTTCTTCTTCTTCTTCTTCTTCTTCTTCTTCTTCTTCTTCTTCTTCTTCTTCTTCTTCTTCTTCTTCTTCTTCTTCTTCTTCTTCTTCTTCTTCTTCTTCTTCTTCTTCTTCTTCTTCTTCTTCTTCTTCTTCTTCTTCTTGTTCTTGTTCTTGTTCTTCTTCTTCTTCTTCTTCTTCTTCTTCTTCTTCTTCTTCTTCTTCTTCTTCTTCTTCTTCTTCTTCTTCTTCTTCTTCTTCTTCTTCTTCTTCTTCTTCTTCTTCTTCTTCTTCTTCTTCTTCTTCTTCTTCTTCTTCCTCTATTTATCAGTTATAAAATTTAGCTTGCTGGCTAAGTAATGCTTGAAATTGCACCTGGAATCTTAAATTGTTTTTGTTTTTAAGACCATCATTTTAGACAGTCAGTTCATCTAAATTTACTGGACAAAGCAGTACTCAAAAATGAGGTTATTCTGTACTTTCATTTTCGCACGGCGACTAACTACCCAACTTTTAGCTCACTGGACGAAAAGCCATTAGGACGACCGCTCACGCGCCCACCAGGGTCAAATCACGGTCACAGGTCATAAAATTTTACCTGTGCAAGCCTGGTGCGCCAGTCAATTTTCTGACTGATATTTTACATTTTCTTATAACTTTAAGACCAATGGAACTTAAATTAAATGATATCCAATTATTTATTTAACTTTAGAAACATGCAGATAAAATGTAGCTGTTTTATTTGATACATTTTTGTATGAAATATGCACAATTGTCTCTTACTTACAAGTAGTCAAAAACTAGCTATTTTTTCAAATGGACTGGGAAAAAGCAATAGTGGTTTAAATTTAAATAACTTTTATTTGCAACCAACATTTTTCTTCAAAGTAATATGCGAAAATGAAGTAAAAATTAAGCTTACAGTGGTATAAAAATCAGCTTGAAATGTAGAACCAAATGGTCAGTAGGGGATGTTTATTAGATGGTCGCTGCTTGAGAGGCGCTGCCGGTTGGCATATAACAGGCTGATCATCTGGGCTAGGGTGTTAGTTTATCTTTAGCTTGTTGGTGCGTTGATGATAAGGTTTGTTTTTATGAATTAGTAATAAAGTGACTGACTGAAGGAGGTGTGTTGAGTAACAAAGAAGTTTAGAATCCTAGAAGAAGTGAGTACGCTTGCCACAATGTACACATGAATCAATTCAAAGGTCTGTTAACATCAATGTTAGCACTTGTGAGATTTGGGTTGTGTTACAATCTTATTCTTAGTGAGCTTTGGGTGGTCTGCAAAATTGATGTCTCCATAGTGAAAGCTGTCTTTGCTCTCTCATGTCTCATATTTCTTGCCCTGTACTCTGTTTTCGCTATCGTAGAGTGTCACATTTCCCGTCCCTGTTCCCCATTAAATCCCATAACAAACCTATGGGCCCTTATCCAGCTCACACAATGTTTCTCTAAAATATGATGCTTAGGGGTTATTTTGTTTGGAAATGCATTTCTGTAGTGCTTCATTTATAATCCAATAACTTCATCTGTCTTATCTATGTTGAGAAACTGGTTGCTTGTGTGAGGCTGCTACATGTACATCCCTGAAGCTGTAGTTGATCTTGTTTTGCTTAAATTCTAACTGGATTACTTTGGTGGTGACAGATTCTTGTTACGTGTTTGCTACCGCTGTGTCTATTGCTGTCTTTGTTAGTTGTTTGCAGATTTTTTGGCTTAAGTATCAGTGACAATGATTTACTATAAAGATTCCGCCATGAAAAGCTAGTCTAACTTGGTCCGTAGCATCTCTAGCTAGGCTTTTTTCATTGTCTTATTTGCACTTAATTCAAGCATCTTCTGCCGCACAGTCTGCACAAACTTTCAATCTGTCAGTATGGTTCTTTTGTGAATGTTCCAGTATGCCTGCTAAGCTACAAAAACAAATGAAGAGAGGTTTTAACTCGTGCCCACATAAAGCAAAAAGGTAGGACAAAATAGTTTATCTTACTGAAAAAAAATATCCATCACTGTATAGCTATGTTTACTTTAAATGTGTAACATTTAGACCCTATGACACATATTTTTCATAATATACGACTGGCGAAAATTTTCTATGACAACCCATGATATGAAAAGCCTCAGTTCAAAGCTGCACAACGCTTTTATTTTTTTACATTTTAGGATACGGTTTTCGATGTTAAAACCTTCAAAGGAAAACGAATTGAAAGCAATAATAAAATAAAAATCGTTGGTTGCAAAATTTAGTTATTATTAATTAAAATCTGCACTCACTTTTTTTTTCACTTCATGAAACACACTGTGCGCAATCGTTAACAAAACTCTCACTTCTTAATGGATTTGAAAGAAACAAACACTAAATGAAAATAGAAAAATTAAAGAACAAGGCTGTAGTAAACATTTAAGCATCTGCATCGTAGATCACGCATAAGGACTAGATGATATTGATTAAAAAAATCATCACTTTTAATCGGACCAGTTATCTCCGCTTGACTCACTCGCTGGAAGGGCCATAAAACAACTTTTATCAGTGGCACTCAGGGTGGTTACCGCATATCAGGGGTCAGCTAGTGGTCAATCTCGCACCTTTGCACAGGTAAAGGCAACAAAGAAGGAAAAACTAAAGATCCACTTTTGCAGCGAGTTTAGTCGCCGTGTTCGATTTAAAGATTTTGGTAAACGCCTATTGAAAGGCTTTTACTTCCCGAAAATGTGCGAGGTTTTCTAATGTGCGGAATTCTTTATATTTTGTGCATACATGATGGTTAGGGTTTTAAAGGATTGATAAATAGAGTGGGATATTACACGTACAGCTAGCTTTAATTCCTGGAGTGAAACTCTAATGAGTTAAGTTTGCCGTAATAGAAATGTTTGACTGAAATTAAGTTTTGTAATAGATGTTTATATTCCTTTTTTTGTTTTTGTTTGGTTTTTTTTTCAGGTACGGACCATTAAGCTACAATTTTACTTCTTGTCCCGATTTCTAATATCTACAAAATAGCTGTTATAATAAATTAGATTTATCATTGAAATAGGGAAAATTCTAATTAATCAAAGATGTGAAGAGTTATATAAAATCTCTTTCTTACCACAAGTGGAGATAAATTTAGGAAATTTTATCAATTAAATCATTGTTTTCATTCTTTTCATTAGTTCCATAGTAAGAAACTTATTTCCTGTTGTGAAAATAAACCTTAGATCGTTTTATTTCAAATTGGCGCATAGATTTTATGGAATAAAGAGACAGCGTAAAGCTTTGAGTTACAGACAATACTTTTTGCTTTATACTGTATTTTTTTTCTGGAACTACAGTAACAATGAATAATCGTTATCACCATAACAATAATAGCGTTGACACATCACAACAATCGAAGAATAAACCATTTTTTTGCTCGAAATGATGAATCGTCACGAATTCTCAAAAAAAAAAGAATTTTCATTTTTTGTCGACGGAAATTTACGCCTGACAGCTGGAATGTCATTTTGAGCGCCAGATGCTTCAACAATAGGCAGACCCTCAACCAGAACATTGAATAAACCGAATACATTATTTCACTTGTAAGTAAATTACTATACCTTCATAGCTTTTAATATATCGACTAACTATTTCAGAGGCAAGCCTACTTTGGGGTAAAGATTTAGATCTGCCTTTAGTGTGTCAATTGTTTTGCGGTGTAGAATAACAAAATAATGCAACACTCACAAACGAAAAGGAAAAAGATTGAAAACAAAGAAAATTAGAAGAAACTTTTTTTTTAATTTTCAGAAACAGATATGACATGATTTACTACAAACAGGCAACATCGACAAAAAAAATTTATGAACATTTTTGCACAAATCTTTAAAGAGTTCGATATTTTACTGCCTAACAGACAAAATGGACATCAGGCTTTCTGAACATTTCTGAAAATCTATTTAAAAGAGTTCCGAGAAAAGATATGACATATTTTACTGGGTAACGGTCAAAATCGACAGAGGGCTTTCTGAACATTTCTGCAAATCTATTTAAAAGAGTTCCGAGAAAAGATATGACATATTTTACTGGGTAACGGACAAAATGGACATAGGGCTTTATGAACATTTCAGACAAAACACGTTGCCACGTGACACACGTCTGCTTCAGCTGATACGTCTGATCTTCATCTCGGAGAAAGTGACGGGGAATCTACGGCCGTTGTTCCATGACATTCCTGTGCTGCCGCTGGCGCCCCACACGCCGTTGATGTTGACAGTACCGCAGTCCTTGTACCACCAGGCGCCATGGCAGACTTGGGCGCAGTTCACTGAGCCTAGTCGATCGTTATCTTTGTCGTAGGTGGAAAAAGCCGATCCGTCATGATAGGTCATGCCTCTATTGGAACTTTCTCCGACTGAGCCGGAGTACTTGCCCACCGTCAGGCGGTAACTGGGGAAGAAAATAATAAGTGCAGCACTTCACGCCTTGATCAACTGAAGAGGGATATGATCTTAAACTATTTTATTATCAAGGGGCGAAATTAAAGCAAAGGGGTTCTTTTTGCTTTATTTATCATTATTACAGTAGAAAGGTACTTCATAAAATTGCATTGGATATTTCAATAGCTGCATAAGTCTAGCGCAATTCTATGTTTGTATCTTAAAGTTGTGAATGTTAGCAATTTGTGAAAGAATTTCATCGTCTTGGTATATATTAAAGAGCATCCTTTAGCCAGCTTGAGGGACATTGGCTTCTGCTACGAGAGAGAGCTTGGTGAAAAGGTAAATAGTATTATAGGCTGGCACTTTATCAACCGATCACATTCTAAAGAAGTGGATGAATCTCTAAAGCAAAAACATTAAAAAGATGTAAAAACCGTAAAAGAGAGAGAGAGAGAGAGAGAGAGAGAGAGAGAGAGAGAGAGAGAGGGAGGGAGAGAGAGAGAGCGAGAGAGAGAGCGAGAGGGAGGGAGAGAGAGAGGGAGAGCGAGAGAGAGAGGGGGAGAGAGACAGAGAGAGAGGGAGGGAGAGAGAGAGGGAGGGAGAGAGAGGGAGAGGAGAGAGAGAGGGAGAGGGAGAGAGAGAGGGGGAGAGAGAGAGAGAGAGCACCCCCAAAAATACAGACGCAAATCAGAGCAAATATTTTTTTTAAAAATGGCATCATTAGAAAGGACATAATTATATTGAAGCACAACAATGAAAAGAATTCAAATGTGTTTACTTTTAATTGCTATGTTGCTCTGTATTTTTTTAGTTTAATTTAAAGAGCATTACTGGAATGTTATACGGAGATACCCGATTTTTTTATCAAATAAAGGACAGAACTTGTTGAGTTGATGAGATCTGATTGGTCTAGCCTGGAGCCTTGAAAGGTCGCCACCCAGGACCCCTGTGATTACAACTAAGCTATCTAGCATTTTCCTCTGGCCTTGCGGCATTGAGTTATGGGAAGCACTTTTTCATCGCATGTTTTTATTTCCAAAGTTTTCTAAATGGCGTATGGATGAGATTTTTATTGGAGAAAAAGGCTAAATGGTAAGAATTGCGAATGGTTGCAATTTCAAAGTAAAAAAAAAAAAAAGAATAATTCGAATACTGATACTTTTAATATTACTAGATCTTGTCAGATTGAGAATAAAACTTACTTTTCATACTCGGTCGCAACCCTGAACGCATCATAGCTTGCGTAGGAGTCGCCATCTTTGCTTGTCAAATCGACTCTCAACTCGTAGTAATGCTACGGGGAAAAAAAGGGGGGGGGGGGGGAGAGAGAGAGAGAGAGATACGATGTTTGTATCAATATTATGGATGGATCAAGCATGCGGCCTACTTCAATTACTGTTGCGGGTTTTTTTTTTAATTGTAATATAAAAAATTAATGAGCTGTTTGATAAATGTGACTGTTTCGACACGTCGGTGTGTGTTGTATAGAGAAATCTAGTTTGTTGTTGTTATTGTTGTTGTTGTTGTTGTTGTTGTTGTTGTTGTTGTTTTAGTTGTTGTTGTTGTTGTTGTTGTTGTTGTTTGCTTTTCTGTCCACGTTTGGCTTGGCTTCGTGCTTGTTTGATTTGAGCAAGGCTTCCCTAAAAGATGTAACCTGGTTTATCTCTTTAGGAGGAAATGTTTGGTAGTGCGAGAATGCTCACAGCTTTGGAGGACTTTGAAGGTCAGTAAGATGCTTGGAGGACTCAATCCAACTGCAAAGATTTAAATGAGATTAATGATTGTCATACAAAAGACATCTGAAAATTTAGCAGAAAAAAATGTTTTGAAAAAATTTATAAACACCATCGTCAGAAAGGCAAAACAGAACAAAGATGCTAAGATATTTCAAGAGGCGGACTTGGTATAGCTTTCATCAGAAGGGTGTGTCAAAGACAAGGAAATTCTGAAGCTAACCTGGTTGGTTAGTTGACTAATAGCTTCATTCCCAAGCCAAAAGTCACCAGTCACGTCCCCGAAGCCATTGCGGTACTCTGTCCACGTCCTGTAGAAGTCTACATCTCCAGATGAATGTCTCTGTGGAAATTGCAAGAATTTTATTACAATAGATTTGAGTCCTTTGGTGACACTAATGGAAGCCTCCGGAAAAACCCTCGCTCCCGCCACAACCAACTCCCCGGTTTGATTTCCACACATATACATATACACGCGGACATGTACTATTTGGTTTAGAGGATACCGAAACTGTGTTTGGAGCGCTAAGCCTGTAACTCGCTTTTACGTCAAACCATCACATTGGCTGCTTAATCTCGCAACCAAAATGTCCGACCATGCAATCATATGCAAATGGAATATTTTACAGCAGATAAAATGTGATATAACTAAAATTAAAATATGAAGAGAGAGTTTGGTCAGACATGTGTTAAAATAAGTGAAAAGGAAACTTTTCGTTATCAACGCATCTAGAATGATGGCAGGAAACCGTCTGTTCAACTTGCCAACTCCCCAGTTTAGAGAGATCGAGCTCTACAACTGTAGCATTTTCCAAGGTGTTTTTAACACATCGAGTCCTTCTTAAAGCACTCTTGATTAGAGAGGGTATCGCTCAGTGAGTAGCTAGACTGGTGAGCGCAAAAGGAAGAACCTGCGAGTTATTTTTGGTTACTTTCTGCAAAAGGGAGATATTTGGATTGCAGCTGGTGACAGTCCTCTAAAAATTTACTTATATTTGTAGACTAGTTTTAGCCGAGCATGCAGTAGAAAAAATCCCATGGTTTCCCTTAGCCAGATAAGACTAAAATAATAAAGACTCGTCCATGTTCTTCTCCATGAAGATCAAGGGTTTAAATCTAAAAATAGAGTGATCGATTTTGAAGGATTTTTTTTAAGGTTATAGACAAAACCAATGGCAAAAGCACACAGACCTGCATAAATATCCCTTACAGAACTACTAGATTCCATGCCAACGTTCCAATTTATGTTGTTGTTTGTTTTTTGTGTGTGTGTCAAACATGATAAGAACAAATACATTTTGCTCTCTGCCCGTAGTTAAGATAAGAGATTGATTCGTGTCATATTCATGTTGGTGCTTTAAATAAAATTCAAGTGCTAGATGTTAAAAATTTGAATACTATAATTTGCCAGATGGAATTATTCTGAATGATAATAAATAATATTGCCAGATGGCATTATTTTCAATACTAATTAATTGCTAGATGCTATTACTTTGAAAAGTAATAAATTGCCAGGTGTTCGTATAATAAATACTTCTCAAGTTCTAGATGCTACTATTTTGAATACAATAACAGTGCTGAATGCTACAAGTTGAGTATTATTAAACTGCTAGATGCTAATGTTTTGACCACTGCCCAATTGCTAGGTTTTTAATCTCTTAGCCTTAGAAAGGACAATGTTTACCTGGATGACTATCCAACCACCACCATCGGTCTGGGCGTCACAGCTGATCTTTCTCCCCATGCTCTCCTCGTTTATGGTGACGTATGGCTTACTGGTCAATGTGTTCATGCCTCGTTCACACACTGTTGGCTGCAGAAAATGTTCATTAGTTGAACTTTAACAGACAAACATCTACATAAGACGTTCATTACATAACACACATTTGACTGCAGAGGATGTTCATTAGTTGAACATTAACAGACAGACATCTACATAAGACGTTCATTACATAACACACTTTTGACTGCAGAGGATGTTCACAAGTTGAACATTAACAGACAGACATCTACATAAGACGTTCATTACATAACACACTTTTGACTGCAGAGGATGTTCACAAGTTGAACATTAACAGACAGACATCTACATAAGACGTTCGTAAGTGGAACATTAACAGACAGACCTCTACATAAGACGTTCGTAAGTAGAACATTAACAGACAGACCTCTACATAAGACGTTCGTAAGTGGAACATTAACAGACAGACCTCTACATAAGACGTTCATAAGTGGAACATTAACAGTCAGACCTCTACATAAGACGTTGATTAGTTGAACCTTAACAGACAGACATCTACATAAGACATTCGTTTGTGGAACATTAACAGACAGACATCTACATAAGACATTCGTTAGTTGATCATTAACAGACTTTTGAGTGCAGAGGACGTTCGCAAGTGGAAAATTAAATGACAGACCTCTACATAAGACGTTCATTAGTTGAACCTTAACAGACAGACCGTTGGTTGCAGAATACGTTGTTAAGTTGAACAATAATAAATAAAGGCGATATGCTAAGCTTGAACTGACAGAGTTTTGGTTGTGCCAGTCGGAAAATTAGATTTTTTTTTTTAATTGAATCAAGTGAAAGAGGTTTCTTTTGTCCACTGATGACAAATGTGACATTGATTCAAATTTTGAACCACTGAATGAAGAAAGGTCAATTTTTGTGAAAGAGACCAATACATTTGAGATTCATTAGTAAAAATGAATTTTTCTAATGTCATCAAAGTGGCGGGCCTATAGCTCAAGCGGGATATAGCCCTGTTATGTTACTGTTCAGAAATAGGACTGCAGGATAAAAAAGAGTAATATTAATCTTAGAAACACTTTTGATTCAAAGTACAAAAACGTGGAATACTCCTGGAAAATATACACGAAACTAATAATATAATGATTCTTTTAATAAAGCGGTGGGCAAGGAATTTTTTAACACAAATTGTCTACCTGCAAGATATCGACAGAAATTATGAAAGCACCAAAAGCTGTAAGAACTAGGATCCTACCTCTTCCTCCAGGCTCTCCTCACTCTCTAGCTGGGTCAGTCTGCTGTCGAGGTTCTCCAGCTGTCGGGTGATGTTGTCACAGTCGCAGGGGGCCTGGGTGGGTGCGGGAGAAGACGCTTCTTCCTCCAGTTTGGTCAACCGGTCGAGGATTTTCTTCTGCTCCTCCTGCTCAGCCTTTTTGCTCGTTAAAAGCTCTTGATACGACAGGTTAAGAGTTTGAAACTGTTGCGTCAAGTCTGCCAGCCTCTGCTCCGCAGCTTCGAGAGCTTGTGTGTTGTCCGACGACGCTTGGCCCGGGGCAGCAGTCTGAGGTTGTTGTGGCCAAGCTGTAGCGATAGCTCGTTCCTTTTTACCTGACGGGGTCGTGAAAGCAGCTTCGCACAGGATGTAGCTAGAGTCGCCACCAGCGGCGTCTGTTCCGTCTAGAACTAGGAGCGCCGTGTTTCGCTCTAATGTTCCTTTCACGCTAACGCCATCATGGCGGCCTTCACTCTGCGGACTCTCTCGCGAGACCGTGAGAAGCGCGATCGTCTGCCCCGTGACCTTGACCTGAAAGATCGTGACGCTGTCAAGCTCGACGGCATTTCCCACAGCTCTGCATGTCATGTGACCAAAGTGATCGTAAGCTCCGGGGGACTCTACTTCCTTGTTAAGCCTCAGATCTAGACCTGGTGACATTTTATAAATTTTGAAAGATTTGGAGATTATAATTACTATTAAAGCAAGCATAATTGTTTCAGAGCACAAAATTTAATTCAAAATTTTAAAGAATGATCCAATGCTGCATTCATTTTTTTTTTATGAAACAGGCACCATGGGTAGGAGAGATTACATTGGCTTAAGAGACAGAGTTTAAAATTCCGCTTATCTCACTGTATCTATATGATATTTTCCTATGTTTTAAGTTCTCAGTCAGTCTTACTAAATCTGTTTTAAAACAGACAAGATCATCTTGTGAAGAATTTTCAAATTGTCTATTGCGTTAACTAGCTAGAGACAAGCTGTAGACTTGCTTTAACTACCATTCTCCCATTCGATCAAATCTATTGCAGCAAAGCCCAAATCTATTTTGTTCAGAAAGTAAATAAAGAGACAATTTACAACTGCTTTAGATGCTATTTTACACACACCAATATTTTTTTTTAAATGCCTGTTGTCTCCTTACCATTATGTAAGTCTCTAGAAATAATTTTTCTTTGCTCATCTTGAGAATGAAAATTCGTTTAAATCTCAATTAGTTCATGTTTTAACAAGACCTGTCTTCTTCTTTTTTTTTAATGATAACATACAAATATTACAACAGTGGGATAAATCTTTTGATATACAAATCAAGCAACTAAAGCAAAGTTTACAGATTTTGAATTACTACTTAACCCTCCCACATGTCTGTAACTAATGCAATAAACACGAACATTTCCTTACCCTCCCACATGTCTATAACTAATGCAATAAACACGAACATTTCCTTACCCTCCCACATGTCTGTAACTAATGCAATAAACACGAACATTTCCTTACCCTCCCACATGTCTGTAACTAATGCAATAAACACGAACATTTCCTTACACTCCCAAATGTCTATAACCAATGCAATAAACACGAACATTTCCTTACCCTCCCTCTGAGCTAGGGTAACTCCAGCGACCAGAGCTAGCACGGTAAGGGTCACATGTGGAGCCACCATGGTGCGATGGGGGTTCACGCTGATGTCAGATTCACCCAAGATGGAACGACGTGTTCTTTGAAATAAGATGAAGAGGAATCCAAGCGTGGAGGAAAAAATAAATTATTAATACCAAGTTAAGATTCGACCAGTGAGCCCTGCTGAACTCAGCCTTCTCGTTTTATCTCTCGGGTTTAAACATAACGCGCAGTGAGGGAAGTGAGTTTGATGCGTTCAGGCGTCCACAGGATTTCTTCAAGTCTGATGAAAATACGCAGAGCGTTCAGAAAACTACTTTTGAGGTTAGGATAATTAGAAGTCAGCTTTTTTTTTACTTTTCAGATCTACTGTGAGATAATTTTTAAAGTTTATGAGAAAGCTGAGAATTTCCATAAAAAGAGCCTAAAACCTAAATATGCATGGTTATCCGTTTATTTTAACCTTCATGGTATAATCGTCTATTAATAGATTTAAGTTTAACAAAATTAAAAGTGCGCTTTTATTGGGGATAGGGTTACGGGCAGGGTTAAGGTTAGAGTTAAAGTTAGTAAAAAAAAAGTTACGAATGTTCAGAAAATTAGAGCAAAGAGGATGGGTAGACTCGTTAAAAAGTCGTAATATTATGATGACTTCACATTGAAGTAAATGCTTTTCAAATTGTTTCGAACTACTGAAAACTTTCAAGTTAAGAAATTAAAGTTTTTATTGAATACAGTGCTGTTTATTAGGCCGTAACAACGTGTTTAAATGTATATCACTGGCTTCATCAATGCTTAAGTTATTATTTCAACGTCGAGAGGGACAATTTGTAGACAAGGGCGCGCTGAACATTTGAAAACTTAGGGGACCAAACAGAGTCAGGTCTGTCTTATATTGTTGTTGCTATCGGATTATGCTGATCTTTAACTGATGTAGTCGATGAATGCCAAGCAATATGTTAAACAGAACAAAAGAAACCATTGGGAAATATACCTGATGTCGGTACAGTAAATAACTGTCGAGACTGTGTTGTTTCGGGTAAAGTATTTAAAACCTGTTCTATCTAACTTAAGATAAAGATAAAGAAATAATAATCCTGGAGAAATAAAAACACAAAAAGCTTTCGACTGAAAAAAATTAAAAGACGAATAAAAAAAAATCTTCTCTTTGGAGCGTCAATGGTCAGGTTATGATTTGTTCTCTTTTTTTTCCTTTCAGCCGGAATTATAGAAACATTTTGATGGGTTAGGGTTCTGCGAGTGAGCACCCTACAGCTCACAAGATGAGACACACACCTACCGTCTCCTACATTTCGATAATGTTGAGCATGAGCAGTTTGAAAGGGGGGAGGAACTATTTTTGCAGATTTCATGCTTGTTCTGATGTATTCGAAATTTCGTTATCGCCTTTTTTTTCCCTTTTTCGGTATCCATGATGATCATGAAGACATAAAAAAGAAAGCCAATTAAAATGAAATTTAACATAAAACTATAATTCTGTAGAAAAACCTTGCCTAACGTCAACACTATTTCAAAATTTCTTGAAGTCGCAACTCAACTGTAAAATTTAAAGCTTTAACAATATTCCATACATAAAACTCAAGATAACTGTCTCTGTGACTGACTGAAGGACGGAGAAAAAAGTAGATGGTTTTAGGAGGGCGGAGGGGGCAGACTTGAGAGCTTGTATTGGTAGGCAAAACCACTTTGAGGCCTTTGATACAAAACATAACCGCAAGCCTCAACAAGTAAAGCATTACCTACACTGTCTTAACTGGTTTTCAAGCCGTTACCTACACTGTCTTAACTGGTTTTCAAGCCATTACCTACACTGTCTTAACTGGTTTTCAAGCCTTTACCTACACTGTCTTAACTGGTTTTCAAGCCATTACCTACACTGTCTTGACTGGTTTTCAAGCCATTACCTACACTCTCTTAACTGGTTTTCAAGCCATTACCTACACTGTCTTAACTGGTTTTCAAGCCATTACCTACACTGTCTTAACTGGTTTTCAAGCCATTACCTACACTGTCTTAACGTTTTCAAGCCATTACCTACACTGTCTTAACTGGTTTTCAAGCCATTACCTACACTGTCTTAACTGGTTTTCAAGCCATTACCTACACTGTCTTAACTGGTTTTCAAGCCATTACCTACACTGTCTTAACTGGTTTTTAAGCCTCGCCTGATGCTTTCTTGCTTTCAGGCACGGAAGCAATAGCACCCTCAGTGTAAAGAGGGAAGACTTGCCCAATGAGGTGAAGAGGTCAATTAGAGTGTGCCTACTTACCTTTCAAACTTGTCCCTTCTATATCGGTTGAGGACATGTAGAAACCTAAAACCAGTCGTCACAGCTCCATTTTTATAAAAGCCAGTCTTTCCGCATATAATTTTAACAGTCATTAAACTTAATATTGCGAGTGAAAAAAATTAAAATAATATATTAACGTATTTGAAATATAGTGTTAAAAAATGCAGTGCCAGCAAAGGCTAGGAATCAAATTGATATGTATCTTGATCGACGGCGTACTGCTAGCTGAGTTTTAAATATACCACATGAATAACAAACAGATGCTGAAACAGGCACTTTGCATACTCAGATAGGACCAGTGTTTCAGGCAGGTGAAAAATTGCAGCTCTTGGACGTTCCATTTAATTACCTATGCATTTAATTTATTAGAAATAGCATGAAGGACAAATCGTTTATTTTTGGGGGGTTGCGCGTTGTACCATGTGTGGATCATTTCGTATGCGTGTTTTTTGTTGAGGAACCAAAAAGATTTATTCACCAAATGGTTCGAGGAGACGAGTTTATATTGCGACAAAAATAAATCCAGTTTAGAAAGAAATACGCCAAACAAATATGATTATCAGGGGATTCTTTTTTTGTATCATATGAGGTATCAATTGGTGTTAGTTTTTTAAGTATTTTTACTTCCAAACTGATATGCAATTCAAAGAAAAGTGCATGCTACTTAGTTTGATAATAAAGGATTTTTTAAACAGAGTTGCAAGATATAATTTAAAAAAAAAGGTACAGAGCAGCTCTAAAAATAAAATTATATATAGTGCGTGAGATTTTGAGTTTACGCCTTCAACAGGCCAAAAAGACAAGAACAGGAAACAACACACAGAAATATACACGCAGATGATTAGAAAAAACTGAAAAAGAATAATATATTTGAATAAATCATAAACAAGGATTAAAATACCAAGACAGAAAACAAATTCATAATTTAAATACAGAGTGAGGCTTGGACAGGAAGCAATGCTGAAGAAGAGGGGGGGTTTTTTGGGGGGAGGGGAGGGGGGTGGTATTTTTTTTCCTATCACCAGTAGCAATCCTGACTCTAGGAGGAGTTACCTTTCTTAGGGTGAAGCATTACGGCTTACTCTAAGTTGTCTTGATAATGTATCAAATAAGAGCGTATGCAGTGAAGAACACTTGATGATGTGAAAACCTAAGTCACGAAAAAAAAAATGTAAAAAATCTGGAGGGAATTCCCAATAAAAAGAATGAAGCATTCTTTCAAATGCTTCTCATTATTGTACGACACTCGCGGCTTCCAACTAAATGAGATAAATCAGTGTGAAATAGCATTCCCTTCAAAATATTGTTGCCTCTTCCGGTTCCTTTTGTATCATGCAATGAACTTCCGGCGTAGCACTCTGTGCAATCTCCTGGCAACCAGTTGCTCAACCGCTTTGAAACCTTAACCAGCGTCTGCGGAAAGTTCTTTCATCGACACGACCCGAGCATGTTGGTTCAACTATCACTCACTTGATCTTTACTCAGTTGATCTTTTAGTGTCATTAATCTATTCACGGTGACCTACCGGTATGATTGAACTGATCACATAAGATTTCAATAGTAATAAATATACATCTGGTAACTATATTGATAGATTCTAGACTCCACATTTGACTGTTCTATATTTAGATTTTAGATCCATTCTCACTCCACAGTAGACAGGGGAGTATTCAGCTTAATAGATTACTCCAAAGCTTGAACTAATGCTGCCTTAAAATAATCATGTAGAATAAAAAGATCTTTGTAGAATCTAGATCTACGTTTCTTAAGATAATATTGATCCATAATAGAAGACCTAAGGTAATGAGTATTTTTGAATACGTTTTCTATCAGTTTTTTTTTATTGATCAATCATAGAAGACTTAAGGTAATGAGTATTTTTGAATACGTTTTCTATCAGTTTTTTCTTATTGATCAATCATAGAAGACTTAAGGTAATGAGTATTTTTGAATACGTTTTCTATCAGTTTTTTCTTATTGATCAATCATAGAAGACCTAAGGTAATGAGTATTTTTGGATACGTTTTAGTATCAGTTTATTCTTATTGCTTTTTGTTTTTCTTAAATGAACAGATTGGCGGATCTCCTATTTTGCTATGATCTGCCCGAAAACATTGCAAATATTTGAACATCAGAAAAACACAACAGCAAGATAATAAAAATGTGCATGATTTTTCATCCATTCTTAAATTCTCCAGTTATTTGGATTGTGATACACATAATGCTGTAATGCCTGTGATACAATGCAGTTGCAGATGCGTAGAAAATGATGTGTTAAACTTTCTTTACAGCTCTTGTTTTGGGGTGGATTTTATTTTGTGTTGTTTTGTTTTTAAATTTTATTTCAATCTGTCGTAATGTAATGAAGTTTATCAAAGGCGTAAACCGTCTTTAATATAATGGTATGACATGAGAGAAACGGGTCTACAATCAAACATGCCATAGATTGAATCCGAATATTGCGGTATTGGAGAGGTGTAGGGCGATGTGGATAGGCACCCAAAAACAAATCTCACCACTGGTTGTAGATCTACAACAGCCGTCTCGCACGATGTTTTGTTCACATCACTGATTCATATTGCTTAGTATTCATTTATGCCATATCCTTTTGAAGCATGACTTCAAAACTGTTTCAAGGCAGTGATGCGTATAATGCATGGGTTGGACTGGTTCCACTTTTTTTTGTACTGTGAGTAATAGGAATAAGAGAGAGAGAGAGAGAGAGAGAGAGAGAGAGAGAGAGAGACGGAGTAAGATGGAAGGGGGAAAAGGTTAGCAACTGTCTTTGGTAAAATCTTCGTACATAATTTTCGTATTTCATCTCGGCTAATAACACCATGCTCCAATGTCATCTAATTTCGTCATTCCATCGAACAGGTATATAAATGCATTATTCATGCCACATTCATAAAAGGCATAGCTCCTCTGTTTTGAAGCTTGATGGCAGCGTTTATCAGAAGTATAATAAACTACAGATCACAGGCTTGGGATTACTGAAGCGTTTCTTTGCAATCGAAATTTCGTATAAATCTGCACCTAGGTACACCAACTTGGGGAAGTAATTGTCCTTTTTGTAGATAAACATTTGACCGACATACAGAAAAGAAAGCCATCTGTTTCATAATATTAATAACGGTGGTTTTTATTACAGTAAAAGAAAAACAAGCAAAATTAAACAAAACACCCGAGTTGAATTGCAGAGATACGTTAGCAACTGCTCTCAGTAGCGATTTTGTTTTTCATTTCTTGATAAGTTCTGAGCAAACGATGTGCATAGTTTTTTCAACGAAAATTCATGTATAAAAATAATTCTCTTAAATTCTGATTTTCTTCCAGCAGATTACACCACCAAGACAAGTTTCAACGGGTTTTAGAGTCACTTCACTGTGATGTATGGTCACGCCTGGAATAAAAGGCAATAGAAAAATTACTTTTAGAAGGCCGATACAAATCAAGTGTTAAAGGGAATAATTATACTCGCACGTCCAGCTAATATAGACCTAGAAACTCAATTTTATGCGATACGACACATTGTTTCTTGGTTAGACTAGTTCGGTTGACTCATCTTTATTCCTGCTACGATACTTCTTGCTATCTCTGATACCGCTTATACTGCTACTGTTTCCTTCTCTCTGACTTTCCTAGCTCTAATTCTATCACTATCCCCACCTTTAAACAAAACCTAGTGACTGTTAGGTCTACAACTCACGTGTGTGGCGCGGCTTCTGTGCTGTGCATGGTGGCCGTGGCTGGTATTTCTCCTACTCCAGTTATATTTATGGGATTAAGACGGAATCTGTCAAAATAAGAGACATCCAGACACACATACAAACACACACCGACATTTTTTTTACTACAGCATAATTATTTTCCTTAGGTTCAGAGATTTCGCCACTGCTGACTCTGGGCAACAGTACCGGAAGGGAGAGAGAGGGAAAGAGAGAGAGAGAGAGAGAGAGAGAGAGAGAGAGAGAGAGAGAGAGAGAGAGACAAAGAGAGACAGACAGATAGACAGACAGACAGTTAGAGAAGAGAAAGTGAGAGAGAGTGAGACAGACAGACAGACAGAGACAGAGAGACAAAGAGAGAGACAGAGAGTGTGAGAGAGATAGAGACATAGAGAATGAGAGAGACAGAGACAGAGGGAGAAAAAGAGAGAGGCAGAGAGAGAAACAGAGAGAGAGACAGACAGAGAAACAGAGAGAGAGAGACAAAGACAGAGACAGAGAGAGAGACAAAGAGAGAGACAGAGAGACAAAGAGATAGGGAGAGAGACACAGCGACAAAGAAAGAGAGAAAGACAAAGAGAGAGGCAGAGAGAGAGACAAAGAAAGAGAGGCACAGAGAGAGACCGAGATACAAAGAGAGAGACAGAAAGGCAGAGAGACAAAGAGATAGAGAGATAGAGAGAGAGACAAAGAGAGAGACAGACAGAGAGGGACAGAGAGGCAGAGAGACAAAGAGATAGAGAGAGAGACACAGCGACAAAGAGAGAGAGACATAGAGAGTGAGCGAGACAGAGAGAGAGGCAGAGAGAGGCAAAGAGAGACAGAGAGAGACAGAGAGACAAAGAGAGAGGCGTATTTAACATGATCCACGTGATAATTTTATTTGACCTTCGTTAAGTTAAATACCTAAAACGCAAGGGTAAAACGCTGTCGTCCATTTTACATTTAAGTTTTTACCAGAGTTGCGTCATTGAAGCAGGTTTGCGTCTCTACCCCTCATCGGCCGTGCTATCAGCAGCGCCTGTTGGTACCAGCACAACATCTCTTCGTCTCTACCCCTCATCGGCCGTGCTATCAGCAGCGCCTGTTGGTACCAGCACAACATCTCTTCGTCTCTACCCCTCATCAGCCGTGCTATCGGCAGCGCCTGTTGGTACCAGCACAACATCTCTTCGTCTCTACCCCTCATCGGCCGTGCTATCAGCAGCGCCTGTTGGTACCAGCACAACATCTCTTCGTCTCTACCCCTCATCAGCCGTGCTATCGGCAGCGCCTGTTGGTACCAGCACAACATCTCTTCGTCTCTACCCCTCATCAGCCGTGCTATCGGCAGCGCCTGTTGGTACCAGCACAACATCTCTTCGTCTCTACCCCTCGTCGGCCGTGCTA
>JAWDGP010007257.1:217500-225000 GCA_033675545.1 Elysia crispata | reverse complement strand
AATGATAGTCAGGCTCACTGATGGCTGCAAAAACGCATGCTAGCAAGCCCATAACGATAACTGATAGCTAGGTAGCTTTGTTTGATAGATTAGTTCTATCTTATCAAACATGTCGGTGCTCAATTCTTAGATTCTTCTTCAAATACTACAGGAGTGGATTGAAATGTCTCGGTTTGACTAGAGGGCAAAGGTCACGCTGATTATTGCTGTAAAATATTGTGCTATTCACTTCCACACCCTTTGTAGGTGCGTACTTGTCGGATAGCGGATCAACTAGATCTATACGTACAATATTTTATATTAGTTGTGCAATGTTTGTATTCAAGCCTAAGAACTTAGTTTTGTTCTTTAACATAGCTCGTACTTTTAGAAAAGTATCCTTGAGCGTGTGTGGTTTAGATTCTTCTGGAATCTTCCTCTTATTCCTAGCTTAATGATGATTTCGTCACTCCTTGTTTACCTTTGTTCTGATTGGTCGCTATTTTATAGAGCATTAATAATCTCTTGTACCAAGAATATTCTCGTATGGTTTATGAAATTACTTTTCTGGATGATTCTATGAGATTTAGTACAAATAATAAAAGTCGAAATTGTGTCCAGTAAGTCAACTTTTTTACAAGCAGTGATTCAAGGTACAGTGGTTATTGAGACAACCTCTTGTCAGCTAAATTGCAGTTTTTACCTGTGGACTTCAGACTTATTTGCTACGGTCGAGTCAACTCAGTCAGTGATTGGCTGTGCTGTGTATATTTTCATTTTATTTTCTTGTGCCTCTCTGTGCGAGAGAGAGAGAGAGAGAGAGAGAGAGAGAGAGAGAGAGAGTGAGAAAGAGAGATAGAATCTAACAAAAAAAAAATAAATTTACATCTTAAGGCCTATCTATGTCTTTAACATACATGTATTAATCTTAAATAATTAACAAGCAATAAAAGGGAGCTAATCATTCTAGCTCTGGCTAGCTATACAGTTGGTTCCCTTGCTCATATTTATCGTGCATTTTTCTAGTTCGAAGTTTTCATTTTTTAAATAAACGTCTAGATCTATATAATTACAAAAAGAATAAAAAACCAGTATTGATCAAAATCGTAAAAAATCTCATCTCTCAGTTCTTTAAAGTTATAATAATTTGTTAAAGAACTTTTAAGTTTAGTATATTTACAGCTAAAAAAATTTTTGGAACATGACTATGTCCATAAATTTAAAGTTATACAATGAGCCCTAAAGAATGAAGGATTCCATATTTGTAAACACGTAAAGGCCTAGGGATTAAATGAAATAAACGATAATAAAATATCTCAAGCCCGGAAAAAGAATATTTGTGACGTCACTACTGACTCTAAACAAACTGAGCATGAAAGGAGGCAATGCGTTGTCATCTTCGAACTGCTGCAAATGTTACACAGATGTAAGATTTACTTGCAACATATAGAACCTAAGAAGAGCAACACTGGTCCAAGTTGTTAACATTTTAACACACTTGGCACACTTTCGCTGGTTAGCTAATATAACCATCTGTTAAAACTCCTCGGGGCCTTCAGCTGTAAAACCAAACTTTCCAGCAGCTGGTCAGGACCGCAGCAGCTACCACCTTGATATCACATAATAAGATGAGATGAAGATTGTTGGCTGCGGGTTTTTTTTTTAATCGATTTTTTTAGTAAACATTTTATTTTGAAAGGGCATAAAGAAAACTAACGGCTTTTTTTTCTTACTTTTACGAAAAAAAAAAAAGATAAAGCACATTCCGCTGTTGTTGTTGTTTTTTTTTTTTTTGTTCCTTTTGCCACTTAAAAATATTTTCAACACAGGACAGCCTTTGCTGTAAGCTGGCTGTAGCACACATCGCTGATTAGAAGAAACACAGTTACGGATTAATTCTGTGTCTTTTCAAAAACGTTTAAATTCATTGACTATATCAGATAAAGCGAAGACGCTGAGCAAAGAAGGAAATAAGCCATAGCTAAATACAGTAACCTGTTGTCGAGTCTGGGGGTGAGAATGCTCGCCTTGTCCTCACAGAAGAATACTTCTTTGATTTAATTCCCCTTTTATGTCGTTAGATGAGTTCGGGAGTTTTTGTTTTTTGTTTTGTTTTTGTTTTTTTGTACGTCTCTGCCTTGACTGTCGCATGCTTGTTCGATATTCATAAAAAAAAAAAAACTTGGAGATCACCTTCTTGTGGACGGGCTCTGATAGAGTACTCTGACACAGGGTGCGCTAACTCGCATGAGAGTGAAAGTCCGGCTTGGATTATCTGCCCTGGGTAGAACTGAAAAAAAAAATTAATAAGTAAAAAAATTTAAAAAAAGTTTGATCTGAGGGCCTACAAACTGCATTTTCAAGGAAAGTCTGAAAGATCAACATGTAAAGTTTTGATTAATGTGATAATTACATTCTTTATGTCCAAGTAATTACCACACTAAAGAAACTGGAGTGCTATTTATATGTAAAATAAAGCAGACTGACGCTATTTATATGTAAAATAAAGCAGACTGACGCTATTTATATGTAAAATAAAGCAGATTGACGCTATTTATATATAAAATAAAGAAGACTGGCGCTCTTTTTTATGTTAAAAAAGAAGACTTGCGCTCTTTTTGATGTAAAAAAAAAGAAGATTGACGCTCTTTTATATGTAAAATAAAAAAGACTGACGCTCTTTATATGTAAAATAAGAAAAAAGACTGACGCTCTTTATATGTTAAGAAACGAAGACTCACGCTCTTTTATATGTAAAATCTTTAAATCACCTATGCTTTTTCGAATTAAAAAGAATGAGTGACGACTTTTAACAACTACGGACTTTACAAAAAGAGGCATGGGTCAAAAGTGTTTATATCATAATTTAACGCATAATGAAAAATAAAAAAAAAAACCCACATAAATATAGTAAGAAAATGAAAGAAGGGGCGGCAAAGTTGTTTGGCTTAATTTACAAACTTTCTCTCCTTTTCTTCTGTCAATGGAATGTTTCCACCCAGCTTTCAATAGCTCCGGCGATGTAGAAAGATTTTATGTTCCGTTTTGAATTGAGCTTTCTTCTATCCTCCGCTTTAACTAAATAAAATTGTTGCAAAATACACACGCAGTGGTGGGCGTGTTATTTTTTGCCGTGGTTACATCTCAAATTGAAGATAGAAAGAAGAGGTGAGAGAGAGACAGACAGACAGACTGACAGACAGACACAGAGACAGAGAAAAACAGAGACAGACAGAGACAAACAGAGACAGAGACACACAGAGAGAGAGAGAGAGAGAGAGAGAGAGAGAGAGAGAGAGACAGACAGACAGACAGACAGACAGACAGACAGACAGACAGACATACAGACAGACAGACAAACTCAGAGGCAGTGACAGAGACACAGAGAGACAAAGACAGACACAGAGAGAGACAGAGAGACAGAGACAGACAGACAGATAGACAGACGGAGACAGAGATAGATAGAGACAGAGAGAGAGAGAGAGAGAGAGAGAGAGAGAGAGAGAGAGAGAGAGAGAGAGAGAGAGAGAGGGAGGGAGAGAGAGAGAGAGTAAAAAAAAAAATATTTGCTTGAAACGATTAAAAGATTTGCAACTGGGTGAATGCCAGGTTTGTACCATCACCATGAGAGGAAGTGAAACTGAAGGAAAGCCGACTTTGCTGAAAAGAATAAAATAATCAAAACCAAAGAGGGTGTCAGACTGTCAGCTTCAAACGTAGCATTTTGTTTGTTGTTCGTGTTGTTGTAAGAGAATCTAGCGACAGTCTACACTGTGTCTAGCCTGCGAGGATTGCAATGGTTTCCTTTCTCACATTTGTCATCCTTTCTTTCTATTCATGTAGTAAAATCCAATTATCCTTGAAACACCAGTGGTGTTAGGGTGTTAGTGCTGGAACACTGGCCTTTAGATTTGGAGAAAACTTTGATAGGTGTTTCGAATCAACCCGTCATTAAAGAATAGTTGAGGAGCATCAGCTGTTGAGCCATTACCCTGTCTGGTTTTAAGAGAGTTCTTAAAGATTGAAACGCTCTTACCGCTACTAGTTCTAAATTATAAACATGTCATATTTGTTGCAATTCTGTGAGCTTTTGTCGCTTTATTGAAGAAAATGTGGGCGTTTAGGGGAATAGTAACTTCGTAGGTTAGCGATGCCGCTGAAATGTTGTTGTAAAACCAATATGAAGATAATGTGTATGTTCATTCCACGTAGAAGACTGGGAGAGATTTAGGGAGCATCATACGGTGAATTACAGTGCCTAAAACTGTGTGGACTTCAAGTTGTTTAAACATTGCAATGACAATAACAATAACAATAGTAATATAAGACATCCATCCACCCGGGGGTCAGTAGGTGGTGAGGTCACCTTGCACAAATAGAATTGTATGTGTCACTGGATTTACCTGGGAGCTGAGAGCGCTACTGGCTGTTGTGTATCAGGAAAATAGGAGAGAGAGAGAGAGAGAGAGAGAGAGAGAGAGAGAGAGAGAGAAAGTTGAAAAGAGGGTAAGGGAGAGTATGTGTGTTTAGGAAAGGAGACAGGATCTAAAGATTCGAGAGAATAAAAGACTTAGTAAGGAAGAAAACTAAGGGAGAGAAAGAGAGAGAGAGAGAGAGAGAGAGAGAGAGAGAGAGGGAGAGAGAGAAAGTTGAAAAGAGGGTAAGGGAGAGTATGTGTGTTGAGGAGAGGAGACTGGATCTAAAAATTCGAGAAAAAAAAAGACTTAGGAAGGAAAAAAACTAAGGGGGAGAAAGAGAGAGAGAGAGAGAGAGAGAGAGAGAGAGAGAGAGAGAGAGAGAGAGAGAGAGAGAAAGTTGAAAAGAAGGTAAGGGAGAGTATGTGTGTTTAAGATAGGAGACAGAGTCTAAAGATTCGAGAAAAAAAAAAGCCTTAGGAAGAAAACTAACGGAAAGAAAGAGAGAGAGAGAGAGAGAGAGAGAGAGAGAGAGAGAGAGAGAGAAAGTTGAAAAGAGGGTAAGGGAGAGTATGTATGTTTAGGAGAGGAGACAGGATCTAAAGTTCGAGAAAGAAAGACTTAGGAAATAAGAAAGCTAAGGGAGAGAGAGAGAGAGAGAGAGAGAGAGAGAGAGAGAGAGAGAGAGAGAGAGAGAGAGAGAGAGAGAGAGAGAGAACAGTGATAAAGAGGACAAGAGAAATGGAAAAATGGGAGTGGGCGTGGTTGATCTTAAATGTAAAATCCACCACGAAGCTTCATATTTTTATTTCTCTATCGAGGTGGAGAATAGGGCTGGAGAAGCGTTAAAAATGTAATTGGAAATGAAAAAACTTACAGACAGAATAATTTGTAACTTGGACGAAACAATAGAACAAACAAGAAACACTGTGAGGTACTGAGGGAAAAATTATCTATACAAACTGACAGCCTTGTAAATAGCCGTAAACATGGTTGGAAGGAGGGGGGGGGGAAGATAGAAGGAAGAGGCAGAAGAAGAAGAAGAAGAAGAAGAAGAAGAAGAAGAAGAAGAAGAAGAAGAAGAAGAAGAGCAACAACAATAACAACAACAACAACAACAACAACAACAACAAAAACAACAATAACAACACGAACATCATAATGAACAATTCGCCAACAAGATCTGTATCAGCTAAGACAAATTCGCGTCAGACAGGAACAGGGAAGGGTTTAAAAAAATAAGACCCCACACTTATTCAATTTTTTTTTTAATGTCGACTTGGACCTTCATCATGGGAGGTCGATAATGATGATGACGAGAGGGTGTGGGTGTGACGATAATGATGATGACGAGAGGGTGTGTGTGTGACGATGATGATGATGACGAGAGGGTGTGTGTGTGACGATGATGATGATGTCGAGAGGGTGTGTGTGTGACGATGATGATGATGACGAGAGGGTGTGTGTGTGACGATAATGATGATGACGAGAGGGTGTGGGTGTGACGATAATGATGATGACGAGAGGGTGTGTGTGTGACGATGATGATGATGACGAGAGGGTGTGTGTGTGACGATGATGATGATGACGAGAGGGTGTGTGTGTGACGATAATGATGATGACGAGAGGGTGTGTGTGTGACGATAATGATGATGTCGAGAGGGTGTGTGTGTGACGATGATGATGATGACGAGAGGGTGTGTGTGTGACGATGATGATGATGACGAGAGGGTGTGTGTGTGACGATGATGATGATGACGAGAGGGTGTGTGTGTGACGATGATGATGATGACGAGAGGGTGTGTGTGTGACGATGATGATGATGACGAGAGGGTGTGTGTGTGACGATGATGATGATGACGAGAGGGTGTGTGTGTGACGATGATGATGATGACGAGAGGGTGTGTGTGTGACGATGATGATGATGTCGAGAGGGTGTGTGTGTGACGATGATGATGATGTCGAGAGGGTGTGTGTGTGACGATGATGATGATGACGAGAGGGTGTGTGTGTGACGATGATGATGATGTCGAGAGGGTGTGTGTGTGACGATGATGATGATGTCGAGAGGGTGTGTGTGTGACGATGATGATGATGTCGAGAGGGTGTGTGTGTGACGATGATGATGATGTCGAGAGGGTGTGTGTGTGACGATGATGATGATGTCGAGAGGGTGTGTGTGTGACGATGATGATGATGTCGAGAGGGTGTGTGTGTGACGATGATGATGATGTCGAGAGGGTGTGTGTGTGACGATGATGATGATGTCGAGAGGGTGTGTGTGTGACGATGATGATGATGTCGAGAGGGTGTGTGTGTGACGATGATGATGATGTCGAGAGGGTGTGTGTGTGACGATGATGATGATGTCGAGAGGGTGTGTGTGTGACGATGATGATGATGTCGAGAGGGTGTGTGTGTGACGATGATGATGATGTCGAGAGGGTGTGTGTGTGACGATGATGATGATCAAGATGGTAGTTGTGCTGCTGGCAGCGGATATCTAAGAGCTGAAATAAGTTAGAGATAAAGGAAAAACAGGTTTTTCTCGTCACTTCTCTACCCAATGCTTAGTTTTTTATTCTAAAAAAAAAAACAAAAAAAAACACCGTTTGACTTCATTTAACAGTAAAACATAATAATTATGTTTATTGAAAAGAATCACCCGCTCAAGATAGTTTTGCTCTCACTGGGTGTGATGACTTCAGATGAAACTCATCTTTCTTATGTATGAAGTGCTGCTGAGGTCTGGCCACTGTGGTTCTCAGTTTGTTTGGAACCAGCAATGACGTCACAATTTTGCTCTTCGTTATTGTAACATTACTGGTAACAGTCGTGAAAAATCTGAAGAGACTCAGAGCTAGTTCTCGATTATTATTATTATTATTTTTTTCTGAGCAGCTGTGGGAAAACGGAACTTGTTTCCGATATGGGTTCATAGCCCATTCATATGATAATCTGTATGTGTGTGTGTTTGTATTTGAGTAATGGGCTAAAACACCATTAAGTATGATTATTCTTTATTATTTAGGTGGGTGTGTCAGAGCAAACATGTATGTGTCTTTGTGGGGGGAAAATGTGTAAGATCTACGTGTGTGTGTGTGTG
>JAWDGP010007257.1:195000-207500 GCA_033675545.1 Elysia crispata | reverse complement strand
AGTTATTTTGAGTGTTTCAGCTTCCTTAGCGAAGTTTTTTGTTGTTGTTGTTTTTTCGCGTGGGAATTGTTAAATCTAAGACAAGTTATAGCTTATTAATTGTTAAAATACTTCGGCACGATTTAAGGAAGGGAAGTAACCCTTGGTTTATTTGCTAACCGTTTGCTCCACCGTTTACATAGCGTAACTGAGAGACAAAACATAAACATGCGGGGAACAGAAGCAGCCAGAGATAAACAGTGAGGTTGGTCGATTTGATTTGATTCTCGTTTGATATAACCCGTCCACAATATCGGGAATTTAAACCTCTTAGCACATCAAACATAGGGCCATGTCGGGAAGGGCGGAACTGTCTGGTTGAGGTCCTGAAATCACCTACAGACAGTGTGTATGTGTTCCCTCGGGCTATCAGGACGGACGCTCTAACCCGACAGCCATCGACGCTCCAAGCAAGAGGAGAGAGGACCAAGTCGTTCTCAGAAGTTTTTATCCCGTGTTTGAATAGATATAAACCTGCACGACCCAGTGAGACGGTCATTCTACAGCAAACAAAAAAGACGAAAAAATAGGAAAAAAGATAAGGTTATTTGTTAATGAAAAACCCGAACGCGGTCTACAGAAGCCAAGTTGAGCGCAAGATCTTGTTTGCCTCCAAGCTCCTCTCCGAATTGTATAAATCCCTGCCTCAGAACTGCTGGAAATATTTTTCTTTAGTTCATCTCCAAACCGAACGTTTCTCCACACAAAGTCTTTATAAATATATATATAAAGGGTGACCCAAAAGTACAGCCCAGATTTGATGCCTTCTTGTGCAGAGTCTAACATGAAATTCTTGTTTGAACAGCGAGGCCGAGACGTGGAAGAGAGCAGGCGCTAACCTAACACACAGAGTAGCACCGAGTAGAGACCAGGCGCTAACCTAACACACAGAGTAGCACCGAGTAGAGAGCAGGTGCTAACCTAACACACGGAGTAGCACCGAGTAGAGAGCAGAGCTCAATTTAACACACGGAGTAGCACCGAGTAGAGAGCAGAGCTCAATTTAACACACGGAGTAGCACCGAGTAGAGAGCAGGTGCTAACCTAACACACGGAGTAGCACCGAGTAGAGAGCAGGCGCTAACCTAACACACGGAGTAGCACCGAGTAGAGAGCAGGTGCTAACCTAACTCACGGAGTAGCACCGAGTAGAGAGCAGGCGCTAACCTCACACACGGAGTAGCACCGAGTAGAGATCAGGCGCTAACCAAACACACGGAGTAGCACCGAGTATAGAGCAGGCGTTAACCTAACACACGGAGTACCACCGAGTAGAGAGCAGGCGCTAAACTAACACACGGAGTAGCACCGAGTAGAGAGCAGGCGCTAACCTAACACACGGAGGAGCAACGAGTAGAGAGCAGAGCTCAATTTAACACACGGAGTAGCACCGAGTAGAGAGCAGATGTAAAGTTAACATACGGAGTAGCAACGAGTAGAGAGCAGAGCTCAATTTAACACACGGAGTAGCACCGAGTAAAGAGCAGGCGCTAACCTAACACACGGAGTAGCACCGGGTAGAGAGCAGAGCTCAATTTAACACACGGAGTAGCACCGAGTAGAGAGCAGATGTAAAGTTAACACGCGGAGTAGCAACGAGTAGAGAGCAGAGCTCAATTTATCACACGGAGTAGCACCGAGTAGAGAGCAAATGTAAAGTTAACACACGGAGTAGCAACGAGTAGAGAGCAGAGCTCAATTTAACACACAGAGTAGCACCGAGTAAAGAGCAGGCGCTAACCTAACACACGGAGTCGCAACGAGTAGAGAGCATAGCTCAATTTAACACACGGAGTAGCACCGAGAAGAGAGCAGAGCTCAATTTAACACACGGAGTAGCAACGATTTGAGAGCAGGCGCTAACCTAACACATGGAGTAGCACCGAGTAGAGAGCAGGCGCTGACCTAACACACGGAGTAGCACCGAGTAGAGAGCAGGCGCTAACCTGACTCACGGAGTAGCACCGAGTAGAGAGCAGGCGTTAACCTAACATACGGAGGAGCACCGAGTAGAGAGTAGAGCTCAATTTAACACACGGAGTATCACCGAGTAGAGAGCAGATGTAAAGTTAACACACGGAGTAGCAACGAGTAGAGAGCAGAGCTCATTTTAACACACGGAGTAGCACCGATTAGAGAGCAGATGTAAAGTTAACACACGGAGTAGCAACGAGTAGAGAGCAGAGCTCAATTTAACACACGGAGTAACACCGAGTAAAGAGCAGGCGCTAACCTAACACACGGAGTAGCAACGAGTAGAGAGCAGAGCTCAATTTAACACACGGAGTAGCACCGAGAAGAGAGCAGAGCTCAATTTAACACACGGAGTAGCACCGAGTAAAGAGCAGACGTAAACCTAACACACGGAGTAGCACCGAGTAGAGAGCAGAGCTCAATTTAAAACACGTAGTAGCACCGAGTAGAGAGCAGATTTAAACTTAACACGCGGGGTAGCACCGAGTAGAGAGCAGGTGTAAACAACACTCGGAGTAGCACCGAGTAGAAGTCAGACGTAAACTTAACACATGGAGTAGCACCGAGTAGAGAGCAGATGTAAACTTAACACACAGTGTAGCACCGAGTAGAGAGCAAGTGTAAGCAACACACGGAGTAGCACTGAGATAAGGGAGATATTAGGAATATACATGGTACATGTACATTGTTTACTGGAAGTAAGACGTATTTCTTGTTTTATTCTAATTTTGCCCATATTTATAAATTTTTCAATGACTGTTTAGAACAATTTCTTTGAAGTGAAAATGCGTTCCCGATTGAATCAGGTTAAATAAGAGAACCGGAAGGGAAAAAAATGGAACTGCAATAATCATTCAAGATTTTCTGGTGATACTGCGAAAAGAGCAAAATATTCAACAGTTATCGGATTATCATCACATTTGTTTGCTTCTTTTTTATTTTTTTTCCTTTATTTTTTTTCAAGTAGGGATTGGGGAAGGTGCGAGAAAAGGAAAAAGAACAGAGAGAGAGAGAGAGAGAGAGAGAGAGAGAGAGAGAGAGAGAGAGAGAGAGAGAGAGAGAATGATATTGGCTTGTGCAGATACAGAGAGAAAAACATATGCAAATATTATAAATAAACTTAATGAGCATGATAGAGAAAGAGACGTAGAAAGATAAAGAGAATAGGAGAGAAAAAAAAAGAGAATGGTATGGGCTAAGTTAGAGACATGGTGAAGAGAGAGTGCAAAAATGTAACAGAGGACTGAGAAGACAACAAGTAAAAGGGAGGAAAACTAGAACAGGAGAGATAGACAGAGAGGGGATGTGTGAAGGGATAAGGGAAGGAGATGAATAGAGGAACAGATACTGGCAGACAGAGTTGGGGAAAAAATATAAAAATCACAAGGAGAGAAATTCAAGAACCTAAAACGACAAAATTGTCCGCACTAAAAACTAAGTTGGGAGAAAGATCGCGTTCCTCATAACAAAAAAGTCACGTCGACCCGTGATCAGCTGAATAGCTAGGACAAGCCCGGGATATGGGGGGCTGCGCTGTCAGGTGTGTGGCCACCATTAGGACTCCAGCGTCACCTTTTTCGCCAGCTCGGCCTTTAAGGTGCGTTTCCATGCATCATTTTACAGTTAAGCAGCATGAATGCCCTGAAGCCTAAAGCACCAATTCGCGTTGCTTTCTATTTGTGGAGAGCGGCATTAAACTTCACGGCTTTCTGCTTTAGACATAATTTTTTTTTTTTTTTTTTTTTTGAGCAGAGTGTAATTCAATCTTTCTCTCTCGAGTTGGTGTTTTGTTGGTTTTTATTTTTTACCTAGCGTTGAGGTTTAATATTATTGAGTCCTCAGTTTGTTATAATTATCCTTTGTCTCGCTAGTTTCCCTTTGTGAGCCTGTTGTTGAGATAAAATATAGAGAATTCTTAGTTGTAGCTGAGCAAGTTATAATTTAATCTTTGTCTCTCAAATTGGTGTTTCTTGACCTAGTATTGAGGTTTAACAGTATTGTAGAGAGTCCTCAGTCGTAGCTGAGTAAGTTATAATTTAATCTTTGTCTCTCAAGTTGGTGTTTCTTGACCTAGTATTGAGGTTTAACAGTATTGTAGAGAGTCCTCAGTTGTAGCTGAGTAGGTTATAATTTAATCTTTGTCTCTCAAGTTGGTGTTTCTTGATTTAGTATTGAGATTTAACAGTATTGTAGTGAGTCCTCAGTTGTAGCTGAGTAGGTTATAATTTAATCTTTGTCTCTCAAGTTGGTGTTTCTTGATTTAGTATTGAGATTTAACAGTATTGTAGTGAGTCCTCAGTTGTAGCTGAGTAAGCTATAATTCAAATTTTGTTTCTCAAATTAGGGTTTGTAGGGTTCATTTCAGTTTTTGTGTTAAGAATTTTTCAAATACCTTTTCCTGCTTGATCTCCCTAGATATTTATAATGCACTTAGACTTTAATGAAGTTAAGTTTTTTTTTCCTGTCTTATTCCTACTTCATTTTCATACATATATATTTTTTTTTCTATAACAGTCACGCTGAGATCTTTGCTTGTCTACCATATCTGAAGGTATCCAGAGAAGGCTCTTCCGCTATTTTTGACCCACAGAAGTGCCAGTTTTAATAACCTAATTTGGGACTGTCAAAAACGTCAATAGGACACTAATATAGACGAAATACCCCTTGAACAAGTTAGATCGACTCAATTCGAGAAAAACCCACCGGCACCACAAAGCCAACTTTGGGTAACATTTTTCTTACGTCGTGTTTTGTCGGTTATCGATATGAGCTACGTGTATTTTACCCAGCTTGATTGAGAAGCATTTTTGTTTTTCGCTGGCGACCTTTTTTTTTTATCTTAGTCGACAGTGTGATACAGTAAAAAAATGGCTGACAGACAAAGAGCTGCATCATCACGCAAAAACACAGCGCAAGTCGGCGTCACTTCTAGGGCTAAAGGGAGACAATCTAGTTTTACCAGGAGACTCGAACCTCAACAGCCAGTATCGGAATCTGGGGCCACGACCACAAGACCTGGCCGTGGAAACTCCGACCGTTTGACGGAACCAGGAAATATTACCACGACAACTAAACCTGGCCATGGAAACTCCGACCGTTTGACGGAACCAGGAAATATTGCCACGACAGCAAAACCTGGGCGTGGAAACTCCGACCGTTTGACGGAACCAGGAAATATTACCACGACAGCAAAATCTGGCCATGGAAACTCCGACCGTTTGACGGAACCAGGAAAAATTACCAGCGCAGAGACGGATAAAGTGTGTACTAAATCTAACAAGTCGAATCCAGCTGCAACAGGAAGCAGAGCGACGCCCCAAACGGGTCGATTATCCAGGCCAAAACAGACAGCGCTTTCAGAACAGACAAGAACGAAAACTGAGGGTCCACAAAGGTCTTTACAGCAGGTGGGAAGTGGTCAACGATTGACTCCACCGATAGCCAGAAACAACGAATCTACGTCATCACCGGATGTCCAGTCCAACCAGTCACCATCCCACACCGCCCTGTCAGGTAGGAGGCTCATAATGACGTCATCACAGCTGAAGCGGCGGAACTCGTGCAAGCCTGATATTCTGAGGAAAGACAGCATCAGCCGCGACATTACTGCAAACAGTACCCTCAGCAACAGCCGTGACATTACTGCAAACAGTACCCTCAGCAACAGCCGTGACATTACTGCAAACAGTACCCTCAGAAACAGCCGTGACATTACTGCAAACAGTACCCTCAGCAACAGCCGTGACATTACTGCAAACAGTACCCTCAGCAACAGCAGTGACATTACTGCAAACAGTTCCCTCAGCAACAGCCGTGACAGCTATACTTCTGCTAGTTCCAGCCGTCATGGAGGCGATCGGCCAGAGGCTGGAGGGGATTCGACCAGCCCTCACGAAGCCAACAGCAGAAGAGCGTCTGGCCACCAGCGAATCTCGTTCCTGCACAGCGCTCAAGCTAGATTGTCAAGCGGTGATGCTGTTCCGCCTGAACAAGGAGCTCAGCACGTCACCCTCATCTCTCAAACTCTGTCCGCGGCTTCTTCACACAAGTCCACATCTTCGAGGCCCAGTCAGAATGATTTTGAATCAGACCTTGATGAGCCTCTCCCGTTTGTCAGACTACGAAACCCCCTCCGACGGACTTTACCTGCCTCCCTGGAGAAAATGAAGAAAAGATCGTCTGTTACAGTCCAGCCCTATCGCCATCCGCAACCGTTTGAAACAGATTCTTACTTAACAAACTCTCCTCAGTGCGCCATAAGTAGTCAACCTGAAGGACAAGCTAGATGTCTTAGTGATGACGAGGTGGGCGTTGGCATGTTTGTCCGGAGTCGGAGCTTGAGGGTTTCAGCGCTGATTCAACGTTTCGACCCAAGTAAATGCAACGGCAAGTCCGCGCAGGATACAGAGAGAGGGACGAACAATAAAGATGCTCTTGATGAGATCCGTGGAGAGAATGAGACACACCATACACATGCTCTTGATGAGATCCGTGGAGAGAATGAGACAGACCATACATATGCTCTTGATGAGATCCGTGGAGAGAATGAGACACACCCTACACATGCCCTTGATGAGATCCGTGGAGAGAATGAGACAGACCATACACATGCTCTTGATGAGATCCGTGGAGAGAATGAGACAGACCATACACATGCTCTTGATGAGATCCGTGGAGAGAATGAGACAGACCATACACATGCTCTTGATGAGATCCGTGGAAAGAATGAGGCAGACCATACACATGCTCTTGATGAGATCTCTGGAGAGAATGAGGCAGCAAATTCTGCCACAAATAGTAATAGTAAGAAAAAATCAGTAACTCATAATTTGGACCCAGAACCAGGAAATAACTCGGGAATAAGTTTCCGGCCTGAAGTCAGCGGACAAGTTGAGTCAAGTATCAAGAGTAGAGATGGAGGTATAAAGAAGAGCAGCTACGTCGACGACACGGACGGTATCATTGAAAAATATAGTCTCAACAGCAGCAATATCAATAACCACAGCAAAACAAAAACCAGCAACAAAATCAACGACAATAACAGTAGCAAGGGTTTTTCCAAGCACCAAAACTATGTTTCTACGAGCGGTAACAAAGGGAGTACTTTCACAGTGACGGTTGAGTCCGAAACTCAAAATATGGCTTCCAACTTTGGTAGCAGCATGTCCGCAACCAAAAACAGAGCTTTTCCAGAACTGCGGGGCCAACGGCAACGCCAAGGTGACGTTAGGACAAGCCAGGTGTCTGTGGACGGTGTCGTGGCGACGCCAGCCGCTAGTGACGATGATTTCTCCCACACACAGAGCGTCCGTGCCAGAAGATGGAAGTTTGAGTCAGCCATACGAAAGCATGTGGACGGTTTCCATGGAAACATTATAACCAACCGCCTGACACCGAAACTGGTGGATAAGGATGTCAGCGAAACGAAGAAGACTTTGAAATCACAACGAGCCTTTGAACAAGAAGATAGTATCCAAATACTTCCAGGGAATTCCTTATCGGCAAGTAGGGATGAGACGCGTGTAGAGAAACGCTGTGAAGTTAATGTGTGGTCTGATTCAGAAGCCTGCGTGGGTTCCCTCCCTGACAGTGCTCATGTTACTAAAGCTGTGTCTGGTATTAGCTCCAATCCCGATGGAGCAAACGTCGAACACTGTGAGGTGATGAATCATCACCGAGGATTTCCAGGGTCTCTAGAAGAGATCGACATTAAAAATCAACCAAGTTATACAACCGGAAGTCCAGAGCCTGTTGCTGCGCCGGATAAAATTGACGTGGTGAGCGGCAAGTCTCCTCTTCTTCCTACCGATGATTGTGATAGAGAGTGCACACATCCTCGGGAGTTATCCCGCTTTCCCTGTGGCCAGGTACCGACCGTCCTCACTACAAAGAGTCTCTCTGAGACTCACCAGTCAGATGAAACATGCCAGCTTGCACATCCGGTAGATGCGCCAAAACAGGCTCCAAAGCCGCAAAACAAACAAAACCAGGGTGAGATTGAGAACAAACAGGACATAATCGAGGCTGTGCCTGGTTGCTCTGATACAAATGGATCAGAAGGAAACAAGCTTGGACAATCCCATAATTCCTCTAAATCTGAACCGGAAGGAAGAGGTGATGGAGACGTCAGGATTCTCAGTAATCTTGTAGACACAGACAACTTTAACATCCATCCAGACTACCAAACATTTAGGGATCACGCAGATATAGGAGCGTTTAGGGTAGACTGTGAATTTAAACCAGACATGTCGTCGAAGTTGGCAGCTGCAGAAAAATTGACCCCCGTCGGGCAGAGCCTCGGTGGAGATGCTATGCGAGAAGGCCAGTCCGGAGCTGTCGGTCAGATTTCCAGGGAATCATGTTTCGCCCGCGACAGTTTTCGTCCTGGCGGACAGAAGAACGAAGAGACTTTGTCTGTTGCTGCAGAGGGGCAGCTTGGGTGTGACGCAGCTTCTTCACACCCACAAGCTGAGGATTGGGAGGACAAGGCTTCTGGTGACAGGATACACACAGCTCTGGAGTCTCTGAGAATTGAACTGGTAATTCTCTCTTCCTCTCTCTCTCTATCTCTCTCTCTCTCTCTCTCTCTCTCTCTCTCTCTCTCTCTCTCTCTCTCTCTCTCTCTCTCTCTCTCTCTCTCTCTCTCTCTCTCTCTCTCTCTCCCTCTCTCTCTCTTTCTCTCCTTTTCACTTTCTTTCTCTTTGTCTCTTTGTAAGTAAAAATAGAACTTATTACATTTTTTCAATCATATGATTAAGTTTTTGTCCTACAAAGACTTTATTTTGCATGACACTCATAGCTATCATAGTTTTATAGGGCAGTGAAACATGAAAAACCTACTAAACTGTACAAATAATCTCTCACTATACATCTGACTTTTTTCCGAATTTTCAACCAGCCGTCACCATAACTGTGACAATGAAGATTGAGCTAGAATCCACAGCAACTGCATCCAAATTAATGTTGTTTCTAAGCCGCCTACCCGTTCCACTACTACTACTTTTGTACTACCACTCCGTCTATTACTACCACTACCACCACCATCAACAGCCACTGCAAGCCGCTCTGCTGCAGTTACCGACATTCGATGTTGTTATGCCATTCATGCCGCTGTTTTCTTTTCAATAAGAAAATTAACTAATTGTGTCAAATCTCATTCTGTTGACAGATCTTTGAAACTGTTTATTGTGTCAAATCTCATTCTGTTGACAGATCTTTTGAAACTATCTATTGTGTCAAATCTCTTTCTGTTGACAGATCTTTGAAACTATTTATTGTGTCAAATCTCATTCTGTTGACAGATCTTTTGAAACTATTTATTGTGTCAAATCTCATTCTGTTGACAGATCTTTTGAAACTATTTATTGTGTCAAATCCCATTCTGTTGACAGATCTTTGAAATTATTTATCATTAATAGGTTTATATAACAGCGCGGCTAAGAATTCCCGCAAGACAGTGTACTATTATGTTCTTAATGCATAAATGCTTTCTAATATGCGTTTAAAAGGATTGAAAAATACTTGAGGAAAGTACAGAATAAGTCTATTTCCATCATTACTCACTTAGTCAAGTCTTCCCAGCCTCACGGTAATTCTGAGCCACACCCTGATTTCTCTGACCCACCAGAGATGTCTGCGCGAGCAGGACGTGTCTCTCCTGAGACAACTCATCGCCATCTCTGAGACAATCCAGCGTCTCCAGCGCAGCCGGGCCCTCAGGGTAAGCAAGTCCTTGTCCTTCTCTAGCGGTGTCCTGCACCACAACCACGGCTCACTCTCCCATGGCGCCATGCGCAACTGCAATTTTACCTTTGGGAGCCGAGCACGTAACTACAACATCACAAGCCCGACAACTAACATCAACAACAACAACAACAACAACAATAACAACAGTATTAGTTACCATCAATGCTGGTCCTGTCGAGATGTTGCCTTCCACCAGTTAAATGGCGGCTCTCCCTCTGTTGGTAACAGCAGCGGCTTCAGCAACGGCTGCAGCAGCTACAGCACCAGTGATGGTGATATCGACTGCAGTACAAACAACAGCGACAGTATTGTCCGGCACGACATGTTCCCTCACACATTCCGTGACGGTCGAGCTGCTAATGGCAGCCTGGGCAGCTTAACTCTCCTCAGGCGACAGATGAGCTCACCGTCAACGGTTGAAGCCAGACGCCAAAACTGGTTGTTTGCTGGTGGCAGCTTTCTTTCCAGTACCGACAGTGAGTCATGCATGGTAGATACCTTGACCTGTAACCTTTGACCCTAGCAGATCTATATATCTCTCATCTTGATATTACTAACATCATCGAGATAACACTAATTATAGCAATCACCAGTGAGGTAGAAGCAAAAGCCAAAACTTCTTAACGAAACTTGTCAAAAGATCACTAGCTCATGATGCACTCACATAAATGCCATGTAGATATAGATCTAGATGTTTGTGCGTCCACTGGCAAGTGTTGGTGCTTCTGGATTCAATGGTTGTCTTTGGTGCGATTTGGACTTTCCCATTCCAGATTGGAAGTCAATGGGAGGCTTAGTTAATACCTCCGCCATGAATCTCTCTTTTAGGGAGCGTAGTGGCGTATTGGTATAAGCTATGTTCTCTTTGAGTGGCAAGGCGATGGGTCCCGAAGCATCTATAAATCGATGGTTCTAATCCCACAAATTCAAGCATTTTTCGGTCAATTTCACTTAAAAGCCTTACCCTAACCACTGCTGAGCACTACCTAACATTCTAGCTCTTACAGTTCTTACTTATAACGCCACGTAGATAGTAGATCTTAGCTTCAATTTGTAACGTGAAATTTAAAAAACTCCATGATAATCTCAAAGATGTATATAACAATTTTCATAAGTAATAGTAATATCAAGTATTTTAACGATGCAAATGATTCTCACAGACTGACAGAGATTGTCGCTGGAACCAGCTTGATATTATTTATTTCCACCAACTTCTTTCCCCACACAACATCTAGAAGGTTCAAGTAACGCTGTACTGCTAATGGACGGAATTTAATAAATTATGCTAATATGTTAAGTATAAAAATGACTTTTTCCTCCATCAATTAGAAATACTAGTTATGCAGAGATCTAAGTTTCTGAAACAGTACATGTACCTGTTAAAGCGATCATGAATGTTGTTCACGCCATTTCTGTGCCAGATAAACGTCATCAATAACTCCCAGCCTTTGACCACTACCTCAGTGATATGAAAATACTAACTATCGGACAGATTCTAATAAAAAATCAATTTGGAAATCCTCAATTCTGGTTTTTTTTACACGATTCGTAATTTTAAAATCAGAATCTTACAGTCTTGCAAACATTCTAGGAAAGCCGGATGGTAGGATTTTTTATTTGAAACTAGAAAAAAGGAAAGACGAAGTTCGACGAGATATTCGACGTTTTGTTTATACTGTTATCTTTAGAGATAAGAAATTCACTAAGTATTCACGAAGTCCTTGATTAAATCCAGTCTCAAAGTTCTGAATATCGGTATTTTTGGATTTGGTCCGAGTTATCTTAGACTCATTTAGACTGGTCTCGAGAAGTATAAATATACAATAAATTATGTTGATGAGTTACCAACTAAAACTAACACTTTCTACGATATGCAAAAACTTACCGGGTACCGCGTTTACCCTTTAAGTTCTATACAGGTAAAGTTATCAGTTATGAATAAAAATTCAAGCATTGTTTGAACATACGGTAATTAGCGCTAAATAAAACTGAAACTCAAGTGAAACAAACTTTAAAATTCATAACGTACGAGCTGTTCCTAGGTTAATGAGAACTCTTGCAATATTAAGGAGCTCATTATACTTGCTCTAAATTTTTCTTCCACTTAGCTTTTCTCACTTTTTTTCGCACTAACTGCTCTTTTCTAGATGTAGAGGTGCCAACAAAATCCGTATTTATTTTCAAGTAATCTTTTGCAAACTGCTAACTTCTTGTTTATTGTTAACCCTGCCATGGTGAATGGAACTACTTTTATCGTGGCTTTTTTTTTTATTGCTTCTGTTAAACTAAAAAATTGAATCCCTTTTATTCTCTCTAACAGAACCATCGTTATCACCACTCAAGCCTTGTCCCATTGTTGAAAAATAATCTTCTATCATTTCATGACCAAACAGAAAAAGAAAAATTATGACAATTATATATATATATGTATATATACATATATATATATATATATATATATATATATATATATATATATATACACACATACATATATAAATTGCAGTCCATCTTTTTATATTGATTTCAAATAATGTTCAACGAACGTCCCAATATTATATCCACCTATGTCAATACTTATTTTATCGCAGCGGCGCTAGACTATTCCTCTCCAAAGTGCCCCAATCTCTCTCACACCACTGCTACACTAGCCTTCATATCAAACAAGATGTGACGAAGACACTCCCAAAATTTGAGAACCCTCGAAATATCATATTTACTATGAGATAGCGTGGACGTGC
>JAWDGP010007257.1:175000-190000 GCA_033675545.1 Elysia crispata | reverse complement strand
GACACCAATTGCGACAGAGACAACAATAGAGTTGACACCAATAGCGATAGAGACAACAATAGAGTTGACACCAATTGCGATAGAGACAACAATAGAGTTGACACCAATTGCGACAGAGACAACATTAGAGTTGACACCAATTGCGACAGCGATAACAAATAGTTGACACCAATAGCGATAGAGACAACAATAGAGTGGACACCAATAGCGACAGAGACAACAATAGAGTGGACACCAATTGCGACAGAGACAACAATAGAGTGAACACCAATTGCGACAGCGATAACAATAGAGTGGACACCTATTGCGACAGAGACAACAATAGAGTTGACACCAATTGCGACAGAGACAACAAATGAAGATTTCAGTAGCTGGAGGTTTCAACAATTGGAGATTTCAGTCGCTAGAGGTTTCAACAGTTGGAGATTTCAGTAGCTGAAAGTCTCAGTAACTGGAGATTTCAATAGCTGTGCATTTCATGGAGAGCGAGAGAGAGAGAGAGAGAGAGAGAGAGAGAGAGAGACAGAGACAGAGAGAGAGAGACAGAGAGAGAGAGACAAAGACAGAGACAAAGACAGAGACAGACAGACAGACAGACAGACAGAGACAGAGACAGAGAAAGAGGGAGGCAGTAGTTAAAAGAGCTCTTTTTTTAATTTTTTTTTTCTAGTTTCAGTGTCTGAAAAAAATTGTTGGGCTTTATAGTCGCCCCTCAATCTCGGGACCTTTATAATCATAGAAAGGACCAAGAAACACACAAGGAAAACATACAGTTTTTATTAATACACAACACAAAGAAAAAAAACAATGAAAATCTTCCCCCTAAACTTTATTACTATGTGTTGTCCGAAATTCCCAAAAATAGGAATTTAAACCTAAGATTCTTGACCGTACATTACATGATAGTTTTAGGCCTAGTTGATAAAGCTGACATTTTTCCATCCTTAACTCTTTATGATCATAAATGAAAATGTAAGAAAACTTTACGTTTTCAGTCAAATCACCGAGCCATGAAAAACGCTTTCATCCAAATGTTTGTAACATCATGAGATTTTTTTCTCTTAATTTTATAGTTATGCTTTGGGAGCTCGAAAGAAAATTTTTGCTACAGTTTTGTTACAAGACAAAGTTGCATTTAATAGAAAAAGCAATTTAAAGCTCTATTCTTTAGGCTTGAGTGTGTTTGTACGGATTTCACAGCAACAACAGATTTAAACTCTGGGTAAAGCCACCGAGATCGGAAAATTGATAAAGACTTTATGGGTGGGCCAAAAACTAAAATATTACATCTTGATTAGGTCTATGAGTCTCATTACATCGATAAAGACTGGATTCAGAGCCCCAAAACTAACTGCGGCTCTCTTAAATAGCAACGACGACGACTGTATGTGTATGCGAAAAAAATAGAATATTCTTTTCTGATTAGATCCACTGGTCTTCTTACACAGATTGTATATAGAGCCTAAAGACCAAAATATTATCACTGGAATTAGATCTAAGGTACAGCATCTTATGCCATGAGGCGACAGTTTTCGGCTATCAAAAGATTTATGTGACCAATCACCTGCAGAATCTATGTTTATAGCATTAATTTAATTCCATACTTGAATAAAATACGTCTGGTGAGTTATTTTGTTTCCTAAGTCTTCACATTTACACACTATGTTGTGGGGAGGGCTTTCAGTTACCAAAAAAAAACCTTTAACCTACCTCCAAGGCTTGAATCTATAGAAAAATATTTTTTTCTATGTAAGAGACTAATTAGCTTTGCCTTTTTATTCAATATGCACGACTACTCATTATACTCTTAGTATACTTAATCTTTTCCAGATTTCAAGGCCATCAAAATTTTGTGTCGCCTCAGCGTAAAATACTTGTTGTGTATACTTCATTTTTTTGTGTGGATGTACATGATTTATTGCATTCCATTTCAAGGGAGCAAAGCGTCTTCTATGGACACAAACTTCCTTCAGCAGCCACAATAGTACCTGATACCAGTTCTTTACTGCACAGAAAAGTTTGGTGGTGTCAGATAAAATCATGTTGTAAGGAACCGGAGCATGGGCTCCGAGACTTCGTATTTATTTTCGTCTTTTCTAATTTAGATTATTTACATAAACACTAAGAGACCAAACTACATCCCACGAACAATTTCGATAAACCAGACAAATAAAAGTCGTCTAAAATTTTGTTATCTTTATTTGAAACTTTTTACAACGCGTAGGTCTTCCGACTTCTTATTCTTACTAAATATAAAATACAGATCTTTATTCCATGTGTCTACACAAAAAAGATGCATCTATCAGCAATAAAAACTATCTTGGGTGTACCAAATTCGATGACCTCCACAAAATCTTTAATTACTAAATGACCTTGAAAGGTAATGCAACACGCTTTTACAGAAATACAAAAGAACCATTCGGAAAGTAAGTAACAAAATTTTATACAGAAACATGTAACGGTTTTCCATCTGGACAACTTTATAGAAGCTGTTCAATATGGCCACCATCTCTCTGAACACATCTCCGCATTCTGAGCAAAAAATGTTGAATGGTGTCCTCACATTGCTCGGGTGTGACAGCTCTAATCAAACGTTCGACAAGACTTTTGAGATCATTTAAAGTTTGAAATTGTTCTCCTGACATCTGGTCCTTGAGGTGACCCCAAAGAAAAAAGTCTAAGGGATTTAAATCGGGACTGTGTGATGCCCATGTTTTATCGGTGAATCTGCTAATGACGCGTCCTTCAAAGTGGTCAGTAAGCCATGTCAAGACCCGTCTTGCCGTATGAGGAGCGGCTCCGTCCTGCATGAACCACTGCTGACCTCTTGCTTCATGGCCACAGAACCGTCCCAATGCTCGCCAGAAGCGAGTAAGCACATTCATATATCGATCAGCTGTAACAGTCTCCGTTGCCCCGTCTTCGTTACAGAACCAAAAAGGTCCAATAACTCCCTGTGCACTCAAAGCTACCCACGCTGTAGCCTTTGTAACATGAAGATTTCTTTCAATCACCTCATCTGGTCTCTCAGACGCCCAATGCACGTAGTTCCGCGAGTTCACTGTACCACTGAGATAAAAGAGGGCTTCATCACTGAACCACACCGATCTCAAAAAGTCTTCCTCCTCTCTCACTTGTCTTAAGAACCAGGCACACATGGTTCTTCTCTGCAAAGCATTTTCCGGGGTCAGTCCTTGGTGAACGGAAATGTGGTATGGTTTCATTTTTAAATCATGTCTCAAAATTCGATGAACTGAGGATTGTGACACCCCAAGCTCTGTACTTCTTCTTCGAACTGATTTCTTTGGTGTTGCTTCAACAGACATGAGAACAGCCTCAATGTTCTCTCCACATCTTACAGGCTTTGCATAGCTCATCCGCGTCGTTTGTGACTAACTGACAAGCAACCAGAAACATTGAACTGCTCATACCACCTTCTAATTGACTTGGCTGTCGGTATGCCAGACCTAGATCTACTATCCAAGCCATATTTTTTGCAGAAAAGCAACTGAACCTGCTTTGGACTTCTGAGTAACGAATAGTTTTCTACGCAAAATGCCTTTTGTTTACTACTAAAACCCATGCTTGTTACAAAACTTTCGACTTCTTTTCAACAAATCTGTCAAGATAGATTGTTTTCCGGTAGTCCATACATGACTCTATTCAATTTTGGTGCAATTCGATGCGCATCGGGAAACGCAATTCACATTTCGCCGGAGGTCATCGAATTTGGTACAGTAGGTACATGCAATCTTATTGTTCTCTTTAAAACTAAATGTTTTGTATAAATTGTTTCGGTTATTGACTACCCTGATGCAATATTTTTTTTTTCCTTCTCATTATGAACATGGATTCTTGGATTTATTGATCTTTATTTAAAATACTGATATTTAAGATTAAACAATTTTTGTTACAAAAGGCTTCTTAGAATGTAACAAAGACTTCTTACTGCGTTACATGTTATGTGTACCTACATTCACCCAGTTTCTCTTCCACGGATTTTTTTGGGGTTTTCTTGAGTTCGCCGAGGGCTTGGTTGTGATAGTAGACGTATGCAATTAGTATACAATGCTTCTTTCTTATCATGAATTTTTATAATTACTTTTTTTTTTTTTTGTCTTTTGTTTGACAGATATGACCTTTGACTGGGCTCATACCTTGGTCCTGTCGGTGAAAACCTGCATACGGCCTGTCATATCATAACAGGCCGAAGTTTTCTAAACGGATACATAATCTCCGTGAGAAAGTATTACGCTCGGTGTTCTCATGGTGTTTTATACTATGTCTGGATAAGTGCTTGAAACATCATACCGTTTTTGCTTGTTTTGTTGTTTTTTGTTTTTTTGTTTTTTTTTTTGCTTTTTTTTTTGTTTTGTTTTTTTATTTTGTTTTGTTGCTTTTTTTTCAAGCACTCATGTGGTGTTATGTTACAAACCAGTTTTTTTTTTGTTTTGTTTTGTTTTTTTTTTAATTTGGTTTTGTTTTCTAAAATTATACTCGTTTGCATAACATTTTGAACATAGGAATTTTTTTCAGTCTCGTCTTAAGAAGTTCGTTCAATGTCATGCTTGTTGATGGCTTTATTCTGTTCCCCCCTCCCTTATTTTCTGGAAAATACTGTTTGGGATCAGAATAATTATAGTACATAAGAAAAAGCATTCATGTAGGCCTAAATGGTAGGCCTGAATTTATAATATAATTTATTGGCTGATAGTCAGCGTGCAGCATATAATGCTTTTCCGAATCTAAAGATAACAAATCTCTATATTCTTTCACTTTCAGTTTCCCCTCCTTCGACTCATTCTCAGTGTATTTTTCTCTTTAGATGCAATAAAGCAGTAGCTGACATCTATTTAGAAGACGAAAGAATAAAAGAAGGAATGAAGCGAACGAACTTCGTTAAGAACGGCAAAGAGAGCTTAGTATACCTCTTTTACTTTCGAAGGTTAAATAAAGGGGCTTCCGGTCAATGACAACGGCGATTCGGTGAGCTTGGATTTATTTTATAGCGGTTCAAAGCCGATTTTCAGGTGATTTATTTATTATTTATATTATAAATCAGGTCTTTAAATTAACTTTTTAAAATTAATTGATAAGATATCAGTTTAGAATCAAACAAATTTATATTGCTAGATCTAGATCTAGGATCTAGAAATCTAAAATCAGTTCTTCCAGTTTTCCGCATTTTCGTGGATTTCCGCGGTTATCAGTATTATTGTGAGAGTAACACAGCTCTTCGCCTACATGTTATTGACTTTTGCTGCATTATGCTTCTAAATTTTTAGTAACTTTACCTCCCATATAACAGGGTTTGAATTGAAAGTTAAGGTGAGTTGTCTCTAAATGCTCTAAAATCGACCATTTGCAGCTTAATTTTCCGGTAATTTTTTACTTCTACACCCACTCTACGCAGAGTGCTGTTTCTTGTCTTTCCGGTCGACCTTGACCTTGACCCTGATCGTACGTACTACTTTTTCGCAATTTTATGGAATGTTAAAAAAATGAATATTGGAAAAAATGTAGGGGGGGGGGTGTTAAATAATTTTAAAATCCGAGGGGGAAACCCCCCGCACCCCCCCCCTAAGTATTTATTTATAAAAAATGAGGGGGAATTCCCCCCTCAACCCCCTGGTACGATCAAATCAAGGTGAAGATGACTCGGAAAGACAAGAAACAGCACATATTAAGAAAAAAAAATTACTATAACTACAGCTCTTACCTTACGGCAAAACCACAAAGCCGTCGCTTACTAGATTTAGGAATAACACTAGACTTCCTACAGCGCCAAACACGCTGATCCTCACGGTAACTACACTGAGAAGAACAATGTGGACAAATCACTTCTGATGGTAAAACACTATGATCTCTTAAATATGTTAAAGCTCTAGCGTCGTTATTGTAAAATTCAGCAATAGCTTGAAAATAATCTAAAGAACACTTATCACAAGGAGCCATGAAGTAAGTCACAATCAATGAAGTAAGTCACAATCACGATCAATACACATTAGCTGTTGAGCCTCTGAGTAAAGACAATGAAATGACAGAATCAAGAGACGCGATCGATGAAAAGACGCGCCCTTAATTGCGCATGCCAATTAACGGTTGCGCATGCGCAAAGAGTAACTAAAAAGAAAGTAATACGCATGCGCGAAAGACGGAAGTAGTTAATATGCAAAAAGGCACCTACCTCGAGCAAATCAGTACGGCAAAGTAGGTTAATAAAGAAGAAATAATCCATATTAAAAAGTAAAATATTTCAAAAACTATTTATTTGCGGCGAAAAAAACCTTCAGATGCATCTTCAGCACATCAAAATCTATCAGAAAAACATCATTTTGAATGCCGATGCGTTTGGGGTGTACAGGTAAAAAAATACCAATTTTCCCACCTTCAGTGTTCGGTCTACCAGCCACTACTCCCCCCTAAAAAAGCCTCGCTTTTTTTCATTTCTCACTAGAAGCACTGTAAAATCTAGATAAACCCTCCTTCATAAAAGTCATGCCTTTGAATAAGTAATACAACAGTGATGCAGTCCTGGTTCTATGTTGACAGTGCGGTCATGGTGGATACATTAAACTGGCCAGATTTTCACTGCATTCTAAATTGAAGGCACTGCACTGATCTAATCAAAATAATAATTATCTTTCAAATCTAACTCTAAGTCTAAGAGCAACTTCTTCAGTAGAGGTATTTCTGTACAAAATATTGAACTTTTGGCTATTTTTGGAAAGAGTTACTTTTAGATAAGGACTAATTTACCCACCAAAGAGGGCTTCGTTTGATCAGGACCATAGAAAAAGATTTGGCTTGGTTTTTGCTTGGGGTTACACAAAGAAGAAAAATTAATTTAACGTAAGTTTAAATCATTTTATAACACTAAGTTCCAGGTAGGAAACACACTATAGGGTTGCTACTGTTTCTTCTATGTAAAAAACCATCTGTACCGAAAAGGTACTCTTTCCCTATTTTTGATAAGCAATAACAACCTGGCCATTTGTAGTGTGATTTGTTTGCATCTAACCAGGATTGCAATACTGCGGTATTATTACCCTTTGATTGTTTGAATATTTTTAAAACCATTACCAAAATACACCAAATTGCACAGATTTGCACCTAATTTTTCAAAAAATTACTTGGGGGTGGACATGCCCCCTGATCTCCACTAGAGAGCAAAGCACACCCTCAGGCTCATGGCTTTGCCACTTCGATGTTTGGACCCTATGTAAATAAGCACCTTGTCCTTGTTTTACTAGGTCCCTCTAAGCTTAACATTTGCATTTGGTTGGCTCAAAGTGTCAACGGGTTAACTTCCATCAAGGAATGTAGCCACTTAACTTAAACTATATACGGCTGAATGAGGTCATCAAAATTACACTTTGGACTTTGGAGGGAAAAAAGTATTAAGTGGTATTTAGTTTTAAAATTCAAGGTTATATCTAGCAGTAATAGAAAATAGATTTAAGTGTGACATGGCCGCCCCTTTATATGAATATATGTCACTTTAGATTTACTTCCTTGAGATAAACCATATTGTAGGGCCAAGGTTATTTAACCTCAAGTCAGCTCTGTAACTTAGCAATAGCAACACCACTTAGATTTTCCGTCCGAAAAATACCGCTGCTGCGCATCCAGTTTTTGGGAGGAGGAACTGGAAGGGTCAGGAGCTGTAAAGTGTTAGCAGACTCGTATGTGTTGATGGATCTGCTTGAAACTTAGCAACCGATCAGAAAAGACGTCACTCTAATAATCTGCAAAAGGACGAGTGTCTGCAATGTGTGTGAAGGGTCGAAGTTGTCATTTGAAAATTAGGTGTGCTGCTTTTCAGAAGTTCTGAGGAGCTGTGATTTTGTGCTCTGAACCTGACCATAGTTATGCCTTATAGAATCGTATGTAGAGCACTAGTTTTGACTCTTTTCTTACATGTGCGTTGTTTGACCTTTCATACAACATTGTGTGGACATGTGTTTAAAAAGATTTTGCAGGCTAGGTTCTAGATCTAACCTGCACACATGGCTTGATTCTTGGGGAAGAAAAGTTATAGATAAAAAACATGAATTTTGAAACAGAAATTTGCTCATGACTTTAAAATTAATCAATACAGGAAAAAATCGATACCAAAAACAAATTTTGCATGAAAAAATCCAATAGTATGCCAAGTTTTATGCTAAAACTCTTGAAAATAGGTAAGATTTTTTTTATGTATTTTCTTATAAAATCTGCCAAAAGTTGTCAAAAATTTAGACATTTTAATTTTTTCATACAAAAAATTTATAACTTTTGCAATTGTTTATGGATTTTAAAAATTCCAAACGTGTCTTAATCAGCTCAAACAGAGCTTTCAGAAAGACTAAGTTAAAGGCATATCAATTACAAACAATTTTTTTTTCATTGTCATTGCTATGTAAATGATTGTTTAAAAAATCTTGAATGTTAACATTGTCTGTGAACATGAATTTTAATGGCAAGTCTTGTTTTCATTCATAAATTTTTTCAGTTTTTTTTTTTATTTAACTCATCACCCTAGCTTAAGACACAAGATTGGTGTCAATTCTGATAAGGATTAAACATAGTGTCGTCTTTCATGATTGCATTTCTTTTTTTTTCTGTAATAAATATATTTCAGAAATATTAGATATGGAACGCTTCTTGAATCTCGGAGGACGTGTCCCAGGGTTAGGACAGGTAAGGCATTCTGTTCCTTGATTTTGGAACTAGCTATAGATTGTCATTTCAACAGCAATGCAATTTTTACCATCAGAGTCAGAAGGCTTATCTGCTCCTTTATAACTCACTGTTCATATGATTGTTGATTTTTTTTTGGCCATTCCTTTGTAACCAAAGTGATCACTTATCTCTAATGAAAAGAATGTGATTTTTTTTAAATCATGCCTTGCATAGTTTTTTGTTTGTTTAAGTTAAGTATAATTCTCAAATGCATAGTACACAATCTTTCATGAAGGAAAATTTTAAAACAGTTGAAGTCCCTCTTGTGGTCATAAGAAATATGCAAATGCATGTTGCAGATATTATCTATCTCTATTTTACTGTAACTTTATATTTTGTCTTCATTTTGCAATATTTCAGATCAAGAATTCCAACATTTAGAAGTGCAGCAATAGTTTAAAAGTTTACAAAGCTTTCCAATGGGACTGCAGATTCTTTCCGAAGATCTTAGGTTGAAATAAATTTGAATCATGAAGAGCTATAATGACAATGAGTTTAGTCCTTGTCAGGCTTGTGGGAACAAAATATTGGAATTCTTAAAATGAAACGTGAAGAATGCATTACAATGGCATGGTATTGTGCTTGACTATGAACTGATGCCATAAAATTGAACACACTGTGTTTCAGGGCACTCCACCCACTGATGCTCCAGTTGTGGACACGGCAGAACAGGTCTACATCTCATCTCTGGCGTTGCTTAAGGTGAGGAATCTAATTAGATTTATGCAGCAGTTACTTTATCGCCGATAGAAATTACAATGTGGCTATGTCAAAGAATCACTCTTTCTCTTTGAAACAAAGAAAGAACTTTTAAAAGAATAAGATCAATCAGCATTTGACAATTGATCATTTGAACTTTTTTTTTTTTTTTGGTGTTAAATTATTATAAAATAAGAAAAAGAGTCGTAGTACATACAATTTTTTATGTACAGACACAGTCAACAATCAATTTCATGTCATTGGTTTTTTTTGAAAACAATTTCTTGCTTTTCCCACACTTTTAAAAGATGTTTATGTTTTTATCCATTTTTGCCATTTCAGATGTTGAAACATGGTCGGGCAGGTGTCCCCATGGAGGTGATGGGTCTGATGCTGGGGGAGTTTGTAGACGACTACACAGTTCGAGTCATTGACGTCTTTGCGATGCCTCAGTCAGGAACTGTAAGTTGCTTTAATACTCTCTCTCTCTCTCTCTCTCTCTCTCTCCTCTTTTTGTTTCTCTCATTCTCACTCACACACATACAAATGTAGATGGCATCATACTTAAGTCTTACTCTCGATGGTCATTTTGAATGAATGAGAATTTTGGCCTGTGATTATTTATTTGTAATCACCTGAGTTACTTGAGTAATTTTAGTTTAAAAAAATTGTTCTATTATCTCAGCTCTGAGTAACCTAAAAATCACTTTACTCTTCAAAATAATGTCAAAACTTCTAGTCTAAGATACCTTTAGAAGAAAGGCATTCCATGATTCCTTAAGATCTGTAGGAACATGCAAGGGGGCCCAAAGAAAATTTTTAGAATCTTGTCTCCCATGAGGTAGGGGAGAACTGGTCTGTTGTTCATCACCCCTGTTATATTTTTCATTTCTCCGGAATTTTCGTAACTGCTGATGTGAAAAGCAAATGGAGTACATTTTCTGTGTGATTTGTATTTCTTAGGGTGTCAGTGTGGAAGCTGTGGATCCTGTGTTCCAGGCCAAGATGTTAGACATGCTGCGTCAGACTGGAAGGTAGGGCACGTCATCTCAAGGATCTAAAGATTTCTTCCCCCTAATGTCAAGAAATAATCAATGGTCTTTGTAAATTAAGTTATATTTGTAATGGTTACTTGTCTGATTTTACTGGATTTTGGGTAATTAGAAATCATCTCTCATTAGAGAAGTCGTGAATTGCATACGAAATGTTTTTATCAAATAACTGTATCCGTACAAGGGTGTTTGCTCAAGTTTCACTCAAAACAAAGTCTGATGTAGCTGCCGGCTCGTATATATTGAGCTTGAAAAATTTAAACGGGCTAAAAGCGTTTTTTAAAGAAAGAGAACTGAGATATCTTGAGGTTTGGGGGGGTAAGGTTTATATCAAATCTATTTTCTATTTTTGTATTTATGAACTTAAATTTTAAAACTTAATACCACACTTTTTTCCCTCCAAAGTCCAATGTGTTATTTTGATAACCTCATTCAGCCGTATATAGTTTAGGTTTAGTGACTGAATTCCTTGATTGGCAACCTGGGAGCCATCACTATTGTTTGTTGTTTTGTGTTTGTTTTTTTTTTATTTATTATATTTTATAATCACCTGTTGGTCCTCTGTAGGCCAGAGATGGTTGTAGGCTGGTATCACTCTCACCCGGGATTCGGCTGCTGGCTGTCGGGGGTTGACATCAACACACAACAGAGCTTTGAGGCGTTGTCCGAAAGAGCTGTGGCTGTAGTGGTGGACCCTATACAGAGTGTCAAGGGAAAGGTTTGTCTTTCTTACTCAATAATCTTGGAAATCTCATGGTGTATCGATGCAGCAGTATCATTTTAACTCGGAGATTGGTGTTGTTCTATGCTGTAATTGGGCTTTTCAAGTCAGAAGGTGAGGGTTTCGAGTCCTGACTTGGCTATTTGTGATACAAAATGTTGTAAAAGATTTCTTTACCAAATTCCCACATCGACCGGTGCCTAGTAGCAAGAGATCTTGTTCAGCAAGATAAAATGAATCTTGGTATCATTGTTCCTCACTTCTAAACTTTTTCATAATCTACTAGATTAGACCCAAATGAGGGACTTATATTGCATTTATTAATTTTACAGCAGTGTGGCTTCTCTTTGCTTTGAATTATGCAGGTTGTAATAGATGCGTTTCGTCTGATCAACCCAAATATGATGGTTTTAGGCCAAGAACCAAGACAGACCACATCTAATCTGGGTCATCTCAACAAACCTTCAATACAGGTCTGTATTTCACACAGTCCCCACACTGTCTTTGCCTCCCTCCCATTCCCCCCCCCCCTCTCATTCTCTTTCTCTCTCTCTCTCTCTCTCTCTCTCTCTCTCTCTCTCTCTCTCTCTCTCTTTCTCTTTCTCTTTCTCTCTCCCTCTCTCTCTCTCTCACTCACTCATTCATTCATTCACTTTTTTTCTCTTTCTCTTTTCGGTCCTCATGGTCTGTCTACTAGGTGCAAATTCTATTTTCATGTAAAGAAAACTGCTTTATTGTGAATGACACAGGGGGAATAAATATCAAGTGAAAAAAATGGCTGCCGTTTGCAGTAACAGCAATATTTCCAAAGCAATTGGCGTACCTTGAGAACTTTACTGAAGCTTTTTTCAATTATTACTTTTAAACTGCGTCATAGAGATTTGCTTTTTTTTTTGCTTTCAGGCTCTGATCCATGGACTAAATAGGCATTACTATTCTATCGCCATCAACTACAGGAAAAATGAGCTGGAACAAAAGGTACAATTGTTAATCATGCTGATTATCTTGCTCTCAATTGGAGAGAATTTCAAAAACAGGCTTGTGTTCTTGTACCAATAGCATGAACTAATCATTTTAATTGTGTCAGAACAAGATCAGTGCAGAAGTTTTAACACACTTAAATTGATGTAAACTGTAATTTTATAGTTTTATTAGGTTTATCTTTTGTATTTTTTTTAAAAGAGAATTTGAAGAATTTGCCAATTAATATTACTCTTTAGTTCAGTTTTAGAAGAGCTATTTGCATCAAAATCTGAAAAATTTACCATTTGAAGGAACTGTGGAATCACCAGTATTATGTTATGAAAATTTATCGGCTTTATGCAAATTATATGCTGCAAGGAATGATATTCTGATTAGAGGGATGAAATTGAAAATATAATTTCCAACGGATGGGCATGATAAACCCATGCTTTTGCCCCAATGCTTGTGTTGCTTTGTTGATATTGAGCTTCAGAACTGTGATGTTTTAGGCTTTTTTTACTTTGTACTGTAACTTTTGCCTCTTTTTTTTTTTTTTTTTTTTTTTGTAGACCAAAACATGTTCTGTTCAAATTTTTAAACTGCGCAATTGGTTATATTTTAAGAAAAACGTTATTTAAAAAAAAAAACAAGGAAAAAGGCTGCTTTCCCAAGGCATTTCCTTTCACTCTACCCTTCTTCAAATCAAATGCATTTCTAGATCTCAATATGTTGGTGATTAGAGCTTTGGTGTAAAAAAAAATTTTAATATGCAAAACCTGGGTTCAGCTACATTACTTAAACATCTAAGGTCTGTGGGTTGGTTTTTATTAGCGTTTCTTAGCAATAATAATAAAGAGCCATGATAAACTGAACAGATTCCTCACAGTTAGTTCAAGAATGTTTGACCTGTTAACCTGCGTGTGTTCCAGATGCTCCTTAATCTACACAAGAAGAGCTGGGTAGACGGACTCCAACTCTCCGATTACTCTGATCACTGCTCTCTCAACGAGAAAACCGTGGGGGACATGCTAGAGCTGGCCAAAAACTACCACAAGGTGAGCTCACGCTAAGCTGTTTCTGCACTGGCAACATAAACTCTTTTAATTATAAAAATGTTATTTCGCTTAGATTCAGGTACAGATTTAATAGATCATAAAGAATGTCTAAGGAGCATGATTTATAATTATTAGAATTATGTTTAACTAAACTAGTATTTGTGAACATTAATGATAATATAATGCAAAGTATATAAGCTTTCACCTTAATGTCAGCTCGCTTTGGCTAAGAATTTCGGGTGAGGTTTATCCCTGGATGTGATCAAGACTAAGTGAAAGCTTTTTTTAAAAATATGGTTAATGTACTCAAGGAAAATCTAACCTGCATTTATTTCCCATGTAGTTGCAACCTTTGAAAGTGAATTGCTATTTTCCCCTGTCTTCTTTTTTTTTTTGGCAAGTCTGCTGATAAAAATTAAATTTCAGAGAATTCTCTAGTACTCATCCTGATCCACAGTGGTTTTAATCTGTATATTATATCAACATTATCACTTGAAATGCATTGAAGATTCACCAATTTTCTTACATTTATTTTTCTTGTTACTGCTGGTCAAAAAATGCTATCTCATTTTCTCTCACTCTTTATATTAACACTTATGCTGCAACAACATATTAACTTTACATTAAATAAGAAGCTCTCCTCTGAAACGATAATTTAAAACAGTTTCCACAATTTAGTTACTAAAAGTAAGAAGATTTCAACTGGCTAATTGTTAATTCTTCAGACTGTGGAAACAGTTGTTGTATCACATACTTTAAAGCTCATATCTTTTCTATTTTTACCTTTTTTTTTTTTAAAAAAAAAGGCTTTGGAGGAAGAAGAGACTATGACACCAGAACAACTCGCCATCAAGCATGTAGGCAAACAAGATCCCAAGAGGCACCTGGAGGAGGAGGTTAATGTTGTCATGACGAAAAACATTGTCCAGTGTTTGGGGGCTATGTTGCACACCGTGGTCTTTAAGTGAGGGGATGGTGGCAGAGGTCTTTTATATTTTAAACTAGCGGCGCGGGAGGGAGAGGGAGCTGCAGTATGATGGACTGAAGGTGTAAAAACGTATGTTTGGTGAGACGGGAGGGAGGTGTAGAAGGAGATTGGAATTATTTGTGGTAGGACTGCATTTTGGGTCCCTAAGTTTGCAAGTGGTCTGAATGCTTGGTTGAAACAAATTGTGACGTGGGTGTGGAAAAAAAAGAAGAAAAAAAACCGACACGAAATGAATGTGTTTATACTGATATATTTTTCAGTTCAAATTTTTTTTCCCTCAATTGATCTATTTTTAATCAAAGAGGTAAAACATTTAATGTTTAGCTTGTTAGAATACAAGGTGGTGTGCAAATGTATTAACTGCAGTGTCATGACTTTATCATGGTCAATATCAATTAAAAAGTTCATAAATCATAATTTCATTTCAAAGTTGTTGTTAGTTTTCTTTGTGTTTTTTTTGTATGCGGATCCTACATGTTGGACATTTTTGTCTTATTTTGTATAAAGAATGTTATTTTAACATCTTAATAAAACAATAAGTTCATTGTTTTGGAGCTAAGTCAAAGTGCCCTTCAAAAAGATAATTATGAATTTTCCAATCTGACTCAAAACCAGCTGTGACTTGGGTATGATTTAGATCCAGCTAATATATGGGTGTCACATAGTTTAGTTGTACTTTCAGATGAAACTTAAAAGGTAATTAATTCAATACCCTAACTTGTCATCTTCATTGTTACATTAAATAAAATGGTGGAGAGTTGATCCCAATTTTATTCTAGAACTGATTTGAAAAAGTGT